>CAUJRU010002168.1:0-90832 GCA_963277665.1 Viscum album | reverse complement strand
GTTCAGTATTAATTTTTACATAAAACACGTATGCATATCAACTTCAATTAAAAACATTATTCGCATCAAACAAACTAATTAAATAATAAAATAAAATAATTTAAGAAGAAAATTAATTCATCAAAAAATGGTTCAACATGGATCCACCTACCTCGGATGAAGGAATTCTATATAATTTGGTACGTGACTCAAATTTCTCATCAAACGCCCCACAAAAAATTCAAGATGAACCTTAGAGAAAGATATCGAAAAAAACATTATGATTTAACCAAATTCAGCGCAACTTGCACCCCAAGAAACATGAAACTCCTACCAGCAACTCTACCAAAATGAAGAACAAAAAATCGAAAAATAACACACATACGGTGGATATATTAGAGGTTGTGCGAGCATGTTGGAGAGGTATCAAAGGTACGCCGCACTAGAAAAATTCTATTGAGAAGGGATGTGAATCCAAGGGGCTGTGCATGTGGGTTTTTCATGAGAGATAGGGGAGCAGAATGTGGTTGTTTAGAAAGGTAAAGAGAACGGGTCCAAGCTGTAATGTTCCGTGTTTTGAACCGGATGAAAAAACAAAGGAAATAAAAAAATCAGTTAACTAGGCAGTTCGATTTTAAAACCAAGCATCAGAACTTTTTGTTTCCGATAGTTGACATTGTGGGATTTATAGAATAAAAATATTATGTTTATTTTATTGATACATGTGTTTTTTTTTCAAATAATGAAATAACTCTCAAATGGTGCGTCGTAAGAGAAATCTAAGACTATCATTAGATCCGGAATGCCAGCTTTACTCTAGGTAGTGTATAACCTTGATTCACATAGGGTGTTTGGCACTCTCTCACTTGATAATACCATATTTATTTTTAATTAATTAATTATTCCGATTTTTAAATAACAAATAATTATTTTCTCTCAAACAGTGCATCGAATGAGAAATATGGCACCCTCAATAATTTCAAGATGTGGGGTTTACCCAAGGCAGGGTATAACCTTTGCGAGCATTGGACGTTTAGTCATATTTCACCCGAAGATAATTTATTTTCCTTTTAAATATTTTATTGCCAAATAGATATGTTAATAATTTTATTGTTAATATTAATATTTATTTCAAAAACAGTAAATGAAAATGCACATTCATAATTAATAAATCATGTTGCGATGTAAATAATAACTGTGCAACGTAATAAATGTGATATTATTAATTATTCGAATTACGTACAAATGTACAATCAATATTTATATAATAACCATTATACTTTTTTATGGTTATTGTCTTTAAGTAATTAATGGATTAATTTATGGGTTAAATTAAATAATTATTATTATCTTAATTATTTTTATTATTATTATATTGGTACAAAAACATTGAGGTATATATATGTATATGGTATATATATATATATGAGATTAAATATATATATATATAGTTATATATACATGTGCAGGTGTATATATATGAATATACATGTGTGTGTGTGTGTGTCTAACACGTATATACTGGGGTGAATATTTATTGTTGGGTTAGATAAAATATTATTAATTACCCATATAAATACATGTAATGTCTCAACTTAAATCAAGGTGCAGACTGTTTAACTTTTTAGTCCAAATATTTAAAGCGACCCATGGCGTGTTCCTGTGCACCCTGTTGCGGGTCTCGGGCAGCTGTTACGATTAATTAATTGTTTTTTCAGGCATTATGTAAAATATTACGTCACGCCGTAGTGCAGCATTCGGTTTAAAAATAATTAAAAAGAATTAATGGAAATTAATGTAATTTAAATAGGGATAAAAATTAATAATTAAATATACATGGTTGGAGAAAAATCAAAAATAATTAAAATGAGGTAAACCCATTTTTATTATTTATTTCATTTTTTCAACCATTTTATTTTTATTATTTTATATATTTATCTCCTTCTTATTTTTTTCCTTTTTCGTTTATTTCCACTCTTTTTTATTCCTTTTTTCCTCTCCTCCTCTCCTCCTCCTCTCTTGTGTGTGGCACACCTCTCCTCCCTAGGTGGTGCACACCACCTTCTCCTCCCTTCAGAAGATCATCGTGCCTCTGTTTGTCGTCCATTTTCTTCGTCGTCAGGTGTATTGTGAACCTCTCGGTTAGTCTTATCCCGCACACCAAGAGTCGTATGATCTCTTTCCAAATCCATTGTGCAGTTCACCGAAGAAGGATATTACCCTATTTTGGGGTTTTTCTAAAATATTATATTTTCTTCAATTTTAGGTCAAATCAAAGCCTATCGCAGATCATAGGATCATCTATGAACATAAGGCAGGGCGTCTACTCTCTTTACCTCTGTTTTGTTGCGCTTTATAAAAACGCATCATTATGCCATTAGTCGGTGCCTACCGGCGTTGTGCAAATTCACCAAAATTCATTAATTAATTTGTTTCACCTAGTTGTTTTAGCCGTATTAATCATTATTAATTTGTTTAATTTTTTGCAACAAGGTCGGACACCTCTTGGGGCATGCCGACGTGTTCAGTATAATTTCTGTCAGCCCAAAATTTTAATTTATTCAATTGCTCGTGTTGCGCAGCGTATTTTTTGTTGTGTTTGATTTAAATAATTAATTTAGATTAATTATGAATCTTGAATTGTTAAATCTTTGGTAGTTGGTTGTGCTGGTTTATTTATTATTAAAAAGTGTCTTTATCTACATGTTTTTCACAACCTATTTTGTTTTGTTTAATATAAATAATTAATTTAGATTAATTATGAACTTTTGAATTGTTTCATCTCAGTAGTTGGTTGGTATAATTTATTTATTTATTTAAAATTTCATTTATCTGCTTATGTAGATGTGGTACTTTTCCTTTTTAAGATTTCTATGCTGAAATATTTAATTTTCACTGTGTGACGCAAGGGTGTGCCTATTTAGTTTCAAGATGCAATTACATATCGTGATTTCATATTTTCAGTTGTGAAAACTTTAATTAAATTATAGGCAGTGAAAGGAGGTGGGTCCCCTATTAAGGGCCACACTTAGACCATTCGTTCCGGACAGTTACCTCTATGTGTTGGGGGGCAGTGTTTATGGCTTTTCCGGACCGATACTTCATGGGCTTTCTAATACTTATGAGTGATACCGGTTCCAAAAGGGCCCATCGGAACGGATCTATTGGCAATGTGGCCAAGCCAGCCTTGGATGGTGCCTGACCCCTTTTTGCAAGATTGGGACGAACTCAGGGTAAAGTACTACCTCGAGCGATACATGGTCTTTCGAAAGATTTCCATGGACAAGATCAATGGTATTGGATAAATTGTCAGATGTTCTGTAGCGATACCTTCGGGAAAAGCTCAGACTCCAACTCTCAACATGAACCTTAATAATGATTCACTTGAGGATTATATTATTATCATTTTGGTCACTTGAGAATTGAGATATTCATCTGATATATGGAAGTGCACCCGGTTGAAAGATGACTTAGACCCCGAGTTAAAGCATAAGATTGGGGTATACCTATTTCTTGTTTACCTTGTTTCTTTCTGGGTTTTATATATATATGTGTGTACATTCATTAGGCTGATAGTTACCCTTTTAGACTACTATCTTAGGGTTAAGTAGGTGATTAGGCAAAAGGTTGTTTTGGAACCCGGGCTGACTTATTCATTCCATTACACTTAATTAATTATCTGAAATTGTTATATAATGGCACACTATATTTTATCATTGCACCAAATGGAAAGGTTTAGACACCTTGGGTGTTGGCCTACTGGGATTTTGTCTCACACCCTGCTCAGGCATCATTGACACCCAAGTAGATTATATGATTGCAGGTTTTGACAAAGGGAAGTGTGATGCTCCCGATTCTTGATTGATTGTTGCTGATTAGGATGGAGATTGGGTCAGTGGACCGAGCCTTTCTCATGATGCAGTTTTCACACTTTGTTCTTTTCTTTTTAGTTGATAGCATTCTTGGGTTCTTTTCCTTGTACTCTCATTTTATACATACATCATGTCATGACATCATTTTGTGAGCTTCCGCACTTGAGTATTATTCTGTTGGATTATTTATATTGCTTCTCTGGCAGTTTATTCTTTTATATGATTCCTCTTTTTATTATTGAATTTTTATTACTTCCACTATGATAATACCTATTAACTATAAAGGAATAGTCGCCCCCACGAACATGAAAAAGGCCATCGCCGCTAGTCAGAAGCCTCTTGCGTTTGGGGAGATACACTTGAGGTCATGTGATGCACCAGTCTAGCCACCGTCCTAGAGGTGAGTCGGCTCAAGATGTTACAATGTCGTATCATAGGTTGTATTTATTCCTTTGTCTTACTATTTTGGGTTGGTAGACAGGACACAAGGAATGTGTCGGCGCTTGGTTAATAGACGTGCCTGGGACTGATCACCCCATGTACGGGAAATGACCAAGTGGCAAGGGTTGGGATTTTTGTTCATGCATTTCAATGTTACAATTGATATGATTTCACCTTGAGTGATTTGGGGTAATTTCCATTTCTTATGAATTTATGAAATTTATGATATTTTACCCTTGTCCTGTTAAGGTAAGGATGAATCATTGCATGCATCATAATAGGCACATAGGAATTCACATGTCATGCATAGTTCCATGTCATGTAGTTCCATTTTAGGCTGCATGTTGACTCAAATTGTGTGCCTTGAATGTATGCCTTGTCTTGTAATTATTTATCATGCCTTTTTAGATACCTTGTTTCAGTGATATAATTATCATGTTAGCTTTTTTCCATGATTCCTGTTTAATACCATGTTTTCCTTGTATCCCAATTTTGTGCCTATTATCTTGTCTCTATGATTAAAATGTTATGCTTATGTGATTACAACATGTCTCTCTATGTTAGCTTCTTTTAGTGACCTACTTGCCTATTTGTTATGTAATTGGTTGCTTTTCTAAAATGTATTGGTTTCCTTTGAATGAGATAAATATGCAAAAAATTATAAATTGTATAGTCAATTCATAGGTTGATAGCCACCCATATATCTAAGATGATATGTGTTTGAGAAGGTTATAATAAATTGGTTAACTACCTAAAGGAACAATTAGGCCCAAGTAGGCTATTTGGTGCATGTTCCTTAAGAGATAACCCAGTATGAGTGTTGTGACACTTAATAATTAAACAATTGCTTTTGGGTTGCTTTCTTTGAACCCTGGTCAGCTTAGTGGGACCCCTGTAGGTTGCTTTATCTTCTTAAAAGGATTTTATGTGATAGATTGCCTAATTAAGGATAGGATGTGAATTAATGTGAAAAGTTTTAAAATAGAGTTTTATAAAAATTTCATGTTTTCCCTTGAGGCGTTATTTAAGATCATGTACCATGTGTTTTGTTTTGACAAAAAATGGTACTTTATTTTTTTTCGATTAAATCTTTTGATGATTAAATATTAAATGTGATTAAATATAAAGGGATTGGATAGGGAACCTGTAGTGATGTCCTCTATTAAAGACCCAAGTATAAGAGTAGTTTGATTTTCTCTTGAGTTTCTTTGGAATAGAACCTTTCACATGTTGTTGTCCAAAGTCAGACCCCCATTCTTAAAACTACACCCTTGTTCGGATGGGTGGTCATTTTTTCCTTGACTTTTGTTTCGGGCTTGAGCATCGGTAAAGCTCATTTCCATCAGGTTAGTCATGCCTTAGGAATGGTCAGTTGCTTCTTAGTTCGTTCGACCCTCTCTTCTCCACGGTGATGGATGATTCAGTATGTCATCCTCCAAGTTAAAAGTCATATTGCTTCTGTATCACCTAAGTGTATTATGTGCTCATGTACACGGTGTCATTGAGATCTTAATATTGTGATGAACAGGTTGAGTTGAGTGTAATAATCAATTCGTGTGCTGTTAAATACGTTTCGGGTCATCTTTATAGTACAATTACTTCTGTGTCAAAGGAATCAAGTTCGGGATGACTTCCAGAGACTCGGGTCTTTTCACACACTGGCCAGTTTGGTTGGGAGTTCATCCCAATTGAGTAAAACTTTTCCTTCTAGTAATCTCCAAATCATCTTAGTGTACTCTTCCTTAAGTGATGACCATGTCCCCTATATTGTGTTCATCCTTGATGCACTATGAGGGCATCTTTCTTACTCTTTGCTATAGCTTTAATAGTCGTTGGGCATATTTATGGTGTTTTTATCAGTGTTTCACATTGATGCATCATTCTTATTGAGGCTTTTTTTAGTCTTGAGTGACCCTTGTATTTCTATATAAGAAATCCTGAAAAACTCTTGTACACCAGTCATTTCATCTAACTTGACCACCAGGCCAATTCCACTTTGGGCTCGGTCAATGTTTTGATATGGGCATATTTCCCTTGTACCAGAATCTCAGTCATAAACATGGAGTATGGAATATCTTTCATTAGTTCCTTTCACTCGTGTTGTGCCAATATAAGGTTACCCTAAACTCATTGTCGGACTCAGTGATTCCTAAATCAAGGAACGTCACCAAAGGTCAGGTATGAACTTCGATGGACATGTACTTAGTAAATGTGATATTCTTTTGAAGAATACATCATAGATTAGTTTATAAACACCTACCATTTAAGACAAGAACCTTCTTAAATGGATAGTTGGAGTGGCTTGACTAGTTCTCACTCTTGCTCAATGAAGCAACCAGTAAAGAAACTTTTTCTAACACGTCATCAGGTGAGACAAGTGTGGTTTGGGTCGACCATGGATTTTCATAAAAATATGGCTCGACTTGGGCTTTAAGGGAGATGGGGAATCGACCATTTTATCCTTTTTGGAAATCAAGCGAGAAGCGATGCTAGAATTCTTAAGGGCGTGTCTTGTATGAAATTTTGAGGGAGGTAGGTGTTGTGATCTAGAATTTTCCATCTTCTAACATTAAAACCTAAGGTGGGAAGTAACATTGACTGAACATTTAATGAGATGATGACATGTTCGTGTCTCTAGCTAAACGATTTTGAAAAAGTGTTGTCTCAATGTATCAGTTGGAAAATAAACCTTACCTCGGATCTTAATGGCTTATGTGCCACTTTCCTAACCAATGTTTGAACTTATGTTGAGGGTTTGAAGACCTTTTGTATGAGACTTTATGACCCTGTAGATCGTGTGAGAGTTACATTGTTCCTTAAGTCTTCTCGGGGACGAGAAGTTCTAAGGTGGGAAGGTTGTAACGTTATGTGTTTTGAACTGAATGAAAAAATGTAGGAAATAAATTTTTTTCAATTAACTAGGTAGGTCGGTTTTAAAATTGAGCATTAGAACTTTTTGTTTCCGACAGTTGACAGAGCGGCATTGATAAAATAAAAATATTAAGTTTATTTTATTGATACGTGTGTTTGATTTTTTTCAAAAAAATGAAATAACTCTCAAATGGTGCATAGTACAAGAAATATGAGACTACCGTTAGATCTGTAATGCCAGGTTTAACATAGGTAGGGTATAACCATGATTCGAATCAGTTGTTTGGCACCCTCACACTTGATAATACCGTCATTAATTTTAATTAATTATTTATTTAAATTTTTAAATAATAAATAATTATTTTCTCTCAAACGGTGTGTCAAATGAAAAATCGGACACCACCAATACTTTTGGGACGTGGGGTTTACACTAGGTAGGGTATAACCTTTGCGAGTGTTGGACTTTTAGTCATATGACACCCGAAGATAATTTATTTTCGTTTTAAATATTTTATTGGCAATTAGATATATTAATAATTTTATGATTAATATTATTATTTATTTTGAAAAACATAAATGAAAATTCTCATCCACAATTAATAAATCATGTTGTGATGTAAATAATGACAACACAATGTAATAAATGTGATATTATTAATTATTCTAATTAAATATAAATGTGCAATCAACATTTATTTAATAACCATTATCCTTTTTTATGGTTATTGTTTTTATGTTATTAATGGTGTAATTGATGGGTTGAATTAAATAATTATTATTGTTTTAATTATTGTTATTATTATTCTATTGGGACAAAAACATTGAGGTATATATATATGAGTTATGTTTATATATATGAGATTAAATATATATATATAGTTATATATACATGTGTAGGTGTATATATATGAATATACATGTGTGTGTGTCTATAACACGTATATATAGGGGTGGATATTTATTGTTGGGTTAGATAAAATATTATTAATTACCCACATAAATACACGTAATGTCACAACTGAAATCAAGGTGAAAACCATTTATGTTTTTAGTCCAAATCATTAAAGTGAACCCTGGTGTGCGCATGCGCACCCTATTGTGGGTCCCGGGCAACTGTTAAAATTAATTGAATTTTTTTCAGGCTTTATGTAAAATATTACATCGTGTCATAGTGCAGTGTTCAGGTTAGACATATTTAAAAAGAATTAATGGAAATTAATAGTATTTAAAGAGGGATAAAAATAAAAAATAAAATAGACATGGTTGGAGAAAATTTAAAAAAAATTAAAATGAGGTAAACCCATTTTAATTATTTATTTCATTTATTCCACTATTTTATTTTTAATATATTATTTCTTTATCTCCTTTTTATTTTTTCCTTTTTCTTTCCTTTCCTTTCCATTTTATTTATTTTTTCCTCTCCTCCTCTCTTCCTCCTCTCTTGTTTGTGGCGTACCTCTCCTCCCGAGGATGTGCGCACCACCTTCTCCTCCCTTCGGAAGATCGTCGCGCCTCTATTCATCATCTGTTTTCTTCGTCATCAGGTATATTGTAAACCTATCAATAATTCTTATCCCATGCACCATGAATCATGCGATCTCTTTCCAAATCCTTTGTGCAGTTCTTTGCAGATGGATTTTACCCTATTTTGGGATTTTTCTAAAATCTTCTGTTTTCTTCCATTTTAGGTCAAATCAAATCCTATCATGGATCATCAGATCATCTATGACCATAATGTTGGTTGTACACTCTCTTTCCCTTTTTTTGTTGCGATTTATAAAAATGCATTGTTGTGCCATTAGTCGGTGCCTACCAGCATTGTGCAAATTCACCCAAATTTATTAATTAATTTGATTTGCCTATTTGTTGTAGCTGTATTGATCATGAATTAATTTGTTTAATTTTTGGCAACAAGGTCGGACAACCCTTGGGGCATGCCAACGAGGTCAGTATAATTTATGTTAGCCCAAACTTTTAATTTATATAATTTCATGTGTTGTGCAGCCTATTTTTTGTTGTGTTCAATTTAAATAATTAATTTAGATTAATTATGAATCTTGAATGGTTGAATCATTGGTAGTTGGTTGTGCTGGTTTATTTATTATTAAAAAGTTTCTTTATCTGCATGTTTTGCATAACCTATTTTGTTGTGTTTAATTTAAATAATTAATTTAGATTAATTATGAACTTTGGAATTATTGGATCTCAGTAGTTGGTTGGTCTAATTTATTTAATTATCTAAAAGTGCATTTATCTGCTTATATTGATGTGGTACTTTTCCTTTTTAAGATTTATATGCTAAAATATTTAATTTTCACTGTGTGAGGCATGGGTGTACCTATTTAGTTTCAAGCTGCAATTACATATATTGATTTCATATTTGATGTTGTTAAAACTTTAATTAAATTTAGGGTGGGGAAAGGAGGTGTAACGAACCAAATCTTTTCAATGGAAACTAACTTCTTATAATTATGTCATAAAATCACATGAAAACACAACATAATGAAATACTAAGTGCTAAGTCACCTCTAAACATAAGTTTGTCACTTCTATAATGGGAATTTTGGAAATCTGACATACACGGTTTTGTTCAAGATGATTTTTGAAGTCTAATAAAACAAAAGTAATTTTTGGTGAATAGTAACCTACCCTTATGAATAGTAACATACCCTTATGAATAGTAATATGACCCTTGTAAATAGTAAATCATCCATCATAATAGTAACCTTACCCATCAATAATTAAATAAAATTTAGACATCTTAGAAAATGACAATTTTACCTTAGTAAACGTTTTAAGTCATAAATAATTAATTGTAATTAATTAATTAATTTAAATGAAAAATAATTTTCTTAAAATGTGATCATTAATTATGAAATAAATTTATTATATTTTTTAGATAATTTTATAAGACCCTACATAATTTTTGAAAGCACTATAAAATCAGTTTTAATTTAAAAAACCGTTTTTAAGTAAATTATGATTTTAATTAAATATTAAATTAATAATATTTAGAAAATTATTTTTGAAAAATGGAATTCCATTTTTGATTCTACACGTCAAAACATGGTTTGGGTAAATTTTTTGAATTTTTTTGAGTTACTTGAATTTTTGATGAATAGTGAAATACCGTAATTTACAAAAATAAGCTAAATTAGATAATTATAGAGTCATGTGTGATGTCCTGCTGATGTAATCCCACTTGTTTACGGATAACATGATAAAATTACTATCCTTGGTCACTCAAAACTCACTATTACATGTATTAGGGAAAATTAATAAACTAATGAATTTTATATTAAGGAAACCCCTCTCCCCTCCACTATAAAAACCACCCTTCACACCCACATTTCCTCACACCTCCCAAGATCCAAGCCTTCTCTAAACTCTGCAAAACTATCCTACTTATCCCCTTTCCCACATTCAAGTGCCGCTGGTATCATCAAAAGATCAATCCTAGCTTCCTTAAGGAGGATCTCAAGAGGAAGATTTAAGAGGTAATTTCTCTCCCTCTTCTCCTTTAATTTCCATTCACGTTCATGTTCATTTCCTGATCTCTCCCCACCCATCTTGATCTAAATAGTATTTTTACTCCAGTATTATACATATAATGTAATTTTATGATTGTAATTTGATATTATATCATCCATCCCTCTTTCCCTCTTCCTTTTATTTTATTAAAGAGAACGTTGTTTGTGAGGTGTTAATTTATCACCTTCAAGAACGAAAAGTTTTCTTCATCCATTTATACCATCAAATATGGTCATGAAACCATTTTTATGGTTTAAACAGAACATTTATATGTATTATATCCTATTTAATGTTCTGTAACTAACTTATGACCATATTTCTAGTGATAAATTAAAACAAGTTTTTTGTGATCGAAAAAACCCCTAAATTAACCCAAACAATCATCATTTAATTCTTATCAAATGATTCATCAACATGGATATAATATGATTCATTATAAGATCATTAAAACTCCTATAACATCATTAATAACATGTAATATAATTTCTTTATTTTTACCCATGTTCTACCCAAACATCAATTTTGGAATACAAGTGAACCACTCAAGAAAACCATAAAAACAAACATTCTCGAACAATGTTTTAAAACTCTATAACTCATCCAAAGAAACATAAAATCACTTAATGAACCCATAATTAACTATATTAATGTACACAAGGTTTTGTATTTCTAATTAATTAATATACTGTCATTATATAGGACATTAAATAGAAGGAAGCATTCAGATACAAGGTAAGGGGAAATTCTCAAACCTAACTTTCAACCTTCAGGTTCTCCTCTTTCACTCCTTTTTGATATGGTTACTCCTTAAAAATATTTTGTTCATCTTTGTCTTTACTTTTATTGGATATAAATGTTTTTCACTGGTATTTATGACAAACCAGATTTTTTCCAAAAGAACTCTTCTTTTAAGAACACACCTTTTACTTCTCATTCAAGATTGACGGTTCTCGTAACATGTATGTTTTCCTTCATTCTTTTGGGAACCCAATGTTTATGAATGTGTTCAAATGAGATTAAACCCATTAAATTACATGAGTTCATTATTTTCATTTATGTTATATTTTCGTTGTGGAATTAATGATAAAAGATAATGTTATGATGTGACGGGTGTGCCTGGAATTATATAGTGCAACATGAATGTTTCAAAGTGATGGGTGCACCCAGAATTATACAGCGCTCCAATGCATTGGTTAAAGTGATGAATCTCATGAGTAAATGTGAAATTATTTGTGAACAAGATTCTAGCATGGTTCACAAGTATGTATGGTAGTTAACCACTAAGACATGATGTTTCATTTTTATGCATTGCCACATTTCAAGTCTTATACTTATGCTTCCTCTCATGTTCATGATTTTTTCCCATGTTATGATCATGATAACCCCATACTATATTGTTCTTTTCTATCCCCTTACTGGGATTTTAGCTCACCCCTTTTTATGTATATCCTCAGGTGGCTACATGTACTATGGAGAGGACAATTTCCAATAAGAAGTGAGAGATGATGAAATTAAATAAATGTCTATGCTTGATGTTGTAATTGCTATGTATGGTCCTAGTTTTCCCAAGACACTAAACCTTTGGATCCACTATGTGTAATATTATCATGTTGTTTATCTTTAAAATGATGCAATAGTAATGTAAGAAAAGTGTGGGTCGGTATAGTAGGTGGGTCACATATTAAGGGACACAATTAGACCCTTCGTTCCTGATGGTTACCTCTATGTGCCGAGGGGTGGTGTTTTTGGCTTTGCCGGACTGAGACATCCCTGGGCTTTCTAATACTTATGAGTGATACCAATTCCAAAAGGTACCATTAGGATGGATCCATTAGAAATGTGGCTAAGCCCGCCTCGGATGGTGTCTGACCACTTTTTGCAAGATTGAGACAGACTTTGGGTAAAGTCGTGCCTCGAGCGATACTGGGTCTTTCGAAATATTTCCATGGATGGGATCAGTGGTATTGGATAAATTGAAGGATGTTCCATAGAGATACTTTCGGGATGGGCTCAGACTCCAACTCTCAACTTGAACCTTAAAAAGGATGCACTTAAGGTTTATATTATTTCCATTTGAGTCACTTGAGAATTGAGATATTCATCTAATATGTGGAAGTGCACATGGTTGACACTTGACTTAGAACTAGAGTTAAAGCACAAGATTGGGGTATACCTCTTTCTTGTTTACCTTGTTTATTTATGGGTTTTATATATATATACATGTACGTACTTTCTGCTTACAGGAACCCATTTAGACTACTAGATTAGGCTGAAGTAGGTGATTAGGCACATGAGCCATTTGGAACCTGGGCTGACTTATTCATTCCATTTCACCTAATTAATTATCTGAATATTTTATATAATGACACACTATATTTTAT
Source organism: Viscum album (assembly GCA_963277665.1). Lineage (NCBI taxonomy): Eukaryota > Viridiplantae > Streptophyta > Magnoliopsida > Santalales > Viscaceae > Viscum > Viscum album. The sequence continues at coordinate 77,757 of CAUJRU010002168.1, read as the reverse complement.
CATTGCACGAAATGGAAAGGTTTATACACCTTGGGTTTCGGCCTACTGGAATTTTATCTCACACCCTACTCGGGTGTCATTGACACCCAAGTAGATTATATGATTGCAGGTTTTGACAAAGTGAAGCATGTTGCTTCCGATTGTTGATTGATTGTTGCTTCTTAGGATGGAGATTGGGCAGAGGAACGAGCCTTGCTCGTGATGTAGTTGTCGCAATTTTTTATTTTCTTTATAGTTGATAGCATGCTTGGGTTATGTTTTTAGTACTTTCAGTTTAGACATATGTCATGGCATGGCATCGTATTGTGAGCTTCTACACTTGAGTATTATCCAGTTGCATTATGTATATTACTTATGTTATAGTTTATTCATTTATATACTTCCTCTATTTATTAATTAATTGTTATTACTTCCAATGTGATAATACATTTTACATATGAGGGTATAGTCTTTCCCACGGACATGAAAAAGTCCATCACTGCTAGTCGGTAGCCTCTGGCATTTGGGGAGATGTGCTTGAGGCCATGTGATGCACCGGTCTGGCCACAGTCCTAGAGGTGAATCAGGTCAAGAGGTTACACAAGCGGGGGAGGCAGGGCACTATTCAAGTGGAAAGTGGAAAGAGGTCGGCCATCGAGGTAGCACAGCGGGTGTCCCGGAGGGTGACAGCGGGTACGAGGCTAGCTGAGGAGGGGGAGGGTGGTCCGACGATTGACCCTAGGTATTTCTCGATGGGGTTGAGGGGGAGAGGGGTTGATAGCCTTCAGCTTAATGGGATGGGGGATGAAGGTGACGCGTGATAGGGAGAAGGTTTGGTGACGCAAAAAAACCCATGGGTTGCGTAAACCCTAAGGGAAAAATAAAAAAAAAGAAAACAGAAAATAAAGAAATAAATAATAATAATAATAATAAACTAAAAAGAGAGTAATAATATAAAATAATTTAACTTAATTATCATCACTAATATAAATAATAATAATACTTAAAAATAATTAATAATATCCTCAAATAAAAATAGTTGATGTTCGATAATTTGGATATCAAAAATAAATTTCAAACAAAAAAGTACATTATGTTCAAGGGTTGAAGAAAAATTTGATAAGTATTTGTAAACTCTATATGATGGTTTTTATATTGATTTCTAAAACAATGCCTGCCCTTTTTTAAAGATAAATTGCTAATGTTTAGATCACCTAAAACTGAAAATGTTTTTACTTTGGATATTAATTAACTATGTGAAAAAATGAATTGTTTAACTATTGAGACAAATGAATCACAGATTTTTCATAGGATATTTAGACACTATAATATATTTATTTTTTATAAATTATCTATGAAACACTTAGTTTATGATTTTCCTTATCATAAATTTGATAAAGATATATTTTTTATGCATGCCAAATGTGAAAGAAACAGAAGTCATCCTTTAAATATATTAACAAGGTTACCACATCCAAACCACTAGAACTTATCCACATAGATTTTTTTAGACCATAAAGAGTAACTACCTTAGCTTGTATATCCTATGTTTTTTTATTTTTGATGCTTTTTCTATTTTTACTTGGGTTCATTTCTTAAAACATAAAAGTTTGGTTTTCTATATTCTTGTAGCCTTTTGTAAATATTTCCAAAATGAAAATGATTTTAAAATAATTTAATTAAGAATTTTGCATGAAGGAGAGTTTGAGGATCAATAATTTAATTATTTTTTCTCATACATTGCTATTAAACATACCTTCTTTGTTCTAAAAAAACCTAAGAAAAATTGAATTATAGAAATAAGGAATATGAATATTCATGAAATAGAAAGAAATATATTAAATAAATATTACAAGTATTTATAATTATGGGTTTGAGAAATTAACATGGCTTTACATATCATGAATTGAGTTTAAATAAGACCACATCCTTATAATATAAAATATTAATTATATAAAAAAAATTGAAGGTTATATACTTTAAAGTATTTAGATTCAAGTTTTATAGCTTTAATACAAACGAAAATCTTTGTAAATTTGATCCTAAGTATGCTAAAGGAGTTTTTATTTGATATTCACCTACTTCTAAATATTATAGTGTTTATAATGAAAAGATAAAGATTATTAATGAATCTGTTCATGTGAATTTTGATGAATGTGACCCTTTTGATCATAAAAAAACAAATAGATGAAGTCCCTAATTCTTTAGACAACATTAGAGTTGAATCTCATAAATATTATTTTTAAAATAATCTAGAATATGATGAAATTCAATCAGGTCTAGAAAAAAATGAAATTGATGAACCTGAAAGGTTTTTACCTGAAAAACCATGAACCTTTAAGGACCATCCTTGAGAAACTATAATAGGAATTATTTATACTAGAGTTAGTATTGGTAAGATTGTAGTAAATCTACCTAAATTCTCTAACTTATTATCCCATTTTGATCCTAAAACTATTGAATAATAATTTGAAGAAGAAATTTGTAAAATATCAATATAATAAGAACATAACCAATTTAGTAAAAACAATGGTTGGGAGTTGGTTGGCATTCTCTCGATTCATCCAGTAATAGGAACCAAATGGGTTTATTGAAATAATCAATATGAAAAAGGGATAAGTACACTAAAGAATGATAGATTAGTAGCTAAAAGATATAATCAAGAATAATCAATAGATATTGACGAATACTTTGCACCTATTTTTAGAATATAAGATATTATAATCATATTAGCCAAAGCAACATATATGAATTTTAAATTATATAAAATCGATGTAAAATTAGATTTTCTAAATAGAGATTTTGTGGATGAATTTTTTATTTAACAACCACCATGTTTTGAAAATATACATCTACCAAATTTAGTTAACAAATATAATAAAGCTATTTATGGATTTAAATAATAACGAAGATCCCGGTATGAAATATTAAGTAATTTTCTACAAAAAAAATAGATTTTTTATAGGATTGCTTGATCCTACTCTATTTAATATAACCATTTTCACATATATATTATCAGTATAGATTTATGTATATGATGTTTCTTTCATTCAAAAAATTAAAATTATTTTTAATGACTCTTCAAATCTTATACAAAATAAATTTGAAATGAGTATAATGGTAGAATTAAGTTTCTTTCTTGATTTTAAAATATATAAAAAACAATGGGAATGCTAGAAATCAAAGGATATCAGTTGATGATTTATTGAAAATGTTTAGACTAGAAAATATTAAAACTTATACAAATCCCATGCATACTAATATAAAAAATTATTTGAATTAATGTGGAAAACCATTTAAAAAAAATTATATAGAGTTATGATTGGAAGTTTGTTACTTCTTTATTTTATTAGACTAGATATTATATTATCTTTCTATCATTGTGATATATTTTAATAAAACCTAAAATAATCACATTTTATTATTGTTAAAATATTTCTTAGATACTTGAAGGGTACAATTTTCATATATTTACATTGGCCTAAAACTTTTTATTTAAATTTAATATCATATTCTAATGCTAATTTTAGATGTTATAAGTTAGATAGAAAGATTAAATCAGGATAATATACCATTTTAAGGAAGACCATATTTTCTTGGTCAAGTATTAAATAATATTCAATTTCTTTGTCAACAAATATGGTGAAATATATCTACACTGGAAGTTGTAGTGCACAAGTGTTGTGGTTAAAACACACACCACTTGACTTTGGACTCAATTTCAATAATATTCTTATTTTATGTAATAATAAAATTGCTATTAATATTTTGAAAAATATTGTATGTCACTCTAGTACTAATAATATTTTTGTAAGTCATCATATTATAAGATATCATGCTCTAAAAATGAGATATTTTTGTAATTTTTTAATACTAATGATTAACCTGTTGATATTTACAGTAAACCAATTTACACTACTAGTATTGAAATTATTAAGGGAGAATTTGGGATATTTAATTGTAAATAACATTTTTATTACATTTTTTAATTTATTTTTATTTATTTTTATTCTAAATAATGTTTATCAATTATTTATTTTCTAGTTATTTATTAAATTATCGATTGGTCACTCTATTTGAAAATCATTCTTTTCAAAAATAAAACAAATGATTACTCTAAGTATTTTTTATTGAGAAACCAAATCACCATTAAGGAAAACGATAAAAAAAATATCTCTATCTCCCTCTCCCTCTCCCCTTCTTACCCTAAATTGAAAACTCTTTTTAATTTCTAATCCCTCAATTTATCTTCAAATCCCTAAAATACAAGCCTCATTCCTTAAAATTTTAGGCCATGAAAAGGAAAAGAGGATAGAAGAAGGATAACTGAATGAATCTAAGTGACAACATAATTTAGGAATGGAAAGATGAGTCCTTCTAGGGAATGTTCCCAACTTTGAGTTTCTATTTCAAACAAACTTACGGTTAAAGAATGCTCTAGATTTTCAGGATTTATAATTTATTTTAAATGGATAAGATACTAAGTATATTTTTGAAAGTGAAGAAAAAGATTTTTATGAACATGACCAATTTAGGTTTGGGGACACATCTAGAATCATCCCCAAAATAGAATTTAATATTGATTTTTAGGCCTCTTCAGTAAAAATATACAAGATTTTTTAGTTTCCTTATGAAGGGGTTTTTCTAGTTAATCTTTAATCAATTAGAGATGAATAACATAAATACAAGGATATCGTGTCTCTTTGTTTTTGATCCACCATGATATAAAAATTCTTAACAAAGATCATGAAATTGACAAGAAGGTATTGGTCAAATTTTATCAATTTTAAATAGTGCCATGTATTTTTGATTTATAGAAAATTATCTTTCTTGATATGTATATCATGTTTTTTATTTTAAGTGAAATAAAGTTAAATTTATGTAGATATATTCTATGGTATATGAATCATGACTTTTTACTTATTTATATGGTTTTCTCAAAATATTAAGATCCTTTATATTCTAATAATTGTTTGATTTCATCCTTGTAATATTGTTTTTGTTGGAACCTTTAGAGAATTATGTTAAATTTGGAGCACCACAAAAGGAATGTTGATGTCTATTGGTTCTTATGATAAAAAAGTATCACATTATCAAACTCTGGGGGAGAAAAAAAATTAGAATTCAACTAGGTAAATATAGATTCTTGGTGATGAAATTGGTAAATCAAGAATAGAGTATGTTGTTGATGAAACAAGAAAATGATTCAAGGTCAATGACTTAAATACTGCAAGAGATCTTCACCATTCTATTGAAGAGCCCTTAGGTGAAGCAACCAGTGAGGCCCCTTCTACAAGGCCTATAAAAAGTGAAAATACTATGATTTAAGAACAATATTATAAAGGTATATATGTTGAACAACTAGTTCTTATGTGTAAAACAAATATTTTTATATAAATTCCAAAATAAAATAGAGAGGAGTGTGAGGATCATGGAGGACATCACGTTGAAATGAATGTTGGAGATGGTGTAAAGGTGCAAACATTTTTTGTTGATACTAATGAAATAATTGAAAATAATATAGCCTCTACTAATGTACAATCCTTAGATAAGACTTTTAGTGAATCTGGTGAGAAATCAAAGGTTATTGGATCTTTTTTATCACCATATGGTGAGAAGAATAAAGTTCAGTCTCTTGATGTGATTGAAATAGGACAACCACCATGAAATCAAGAAGATAAATATTCTATTTATATTAGTGATCAAATTGAGTATTTGGTTTTAAATTTTAATTAGTTGAAATAATTGAATACAAAATTTCATTGTGATTTGAAAGATTCTAAAAAAATATTTGAATGATTTCAAAAGTTAAAGTCCTCTAAAAGCAAATTTAGAATCATTTCAAGCTCAGCTACACACCGTATAAGTTAATTCCATTTCTAGAAGAGATTTTGGTATATTTCATAGATAAAGTTATGACCATATTGGGAAACTCAAAATAGAATCAGTTTCAATGTCATATTTTCAATAATTAAATAAATATCTGGGGAGTCAACTTAAAATAATAAGAATTCGATCAAGTTAAGAATGGGTTTCTAATTCTAATAATCTAACTTCTTCAGATTTTTTAAGAATGTTTGAATATCTTATATTGGTACTATATATAATAAATGATTATATTTAGAGTCTTCAATGTGATAGTGTTCCAGAAATATTTTTTGGACAATAAGAAAAATAATTTTGAGAAATTAACATCTGATGAGACAAGTATTAGAAACCTTATCAATTAGTTAAGTGAGATTCAACAGAAGTTTCTACAGTCTATAGAGGATATCCATGAGTTCTTAAAGGTTAATTTAGTTATAAATATAATAATGGGATGTGATTAAAATATTTTTATGAATCATTTTAATGGTATGTTTAATCAAAATTGTAAAGGAATGATGGAAGATCTCAAGTATGTTCATTAGGTTTTTTATGATTCATTCACATCTGACACCTCATATGGACCTAATCATTCACCCTCATCCTAGCATTCTTATTATCTTTTTTATCCAAATATATGTTGTAATAAAAAAAATTTAAGTTCTTTTCATCATTATAATTTCATTTTCTTGTTTATTTTTTCAACTTTATTGATTGTATAAGAATAATTTTTGTCTTATGATAACACAATATTTTCTGATGGTTTTGTTCAAAATTATTTATCTTATATACCATTTTTTGATACTTACTTTTTGGTATCATAATAAGTGGGAGAAATTTGGGTAAACACAACATTCTTGTGACTATAATATATTAATTAAGGATAATAATATAAATTTAGAAATTTAAATATTAATATAAATATCTTTAGTTTTTCAAAAATAAACATTTTATAATATTTTATTATTATCTATAGTTTATAAAACATTAAATGAGTACTATAATTTCTATTAAATTTCTTTAAGACTCTATTTTGTTTTTGTTTTCATTACCTATGTTTTCTATAAGTTTTTTATATATCATTTTTGTGATCATCAAAAAAGGGTAGATTATTGGGCATGTATTGTCTCAACAATAATCTATGGATTTTTTTGATTTGGATGCTCACAAATACCCCTATTTGTTTTACTAATGAAATTACCTTAATTGTTTTTCAGGATTACATTTGTTGTGAAATTTATCTTTTTATAAAGATATTTATTGGTCAATGTCTTGGTCTAAGGTATTGTAGATATGTTTATAAGTAGTCTAGAAACATTGTTTATATCCTATGTTTGTAAGTGGAACATATTATTTTCAAACCCTACATTTGGACTAATATTATGGATCAGATACCCTAAACTATTGTAAAAGTATGGATCAAGAAATATACATTCAAAATAAAACCTATTTTTTTTAAACAAAAGTATGGTTCAAAAACCCAATTTTTTGATGTTAATAGTATGTTGTCAACCGTACTTTCTAAGTTAACCCTATGTTTGACTTGGTTATCTAAGAAGTTTAAATTTAAGATATTTTATATGATTAATACAATGTTCATGGTAAGATTATTTAATATCTTTTAACACTACTTAAATAATGATTCAACGGATTATTTTAAATAGATTAAATTATTCCTATTTTTAAGGTATATTATGACTTTATTTGAATGTTTCAAATATATATTGTTGATATTTTTTATGAGATATTTTTTGATCTAGTTAGGAGAATAAAAATTGAGTTCCTCTAATTAAATTTCAAGAGTTATATCATTAAATAAATAAATACATTTTTATAAATAATTAACATCTATTCTATTTTGAAGAGCTACATTTTGGAGAAATACATGTTTTGATCATGTGTTTTTTGACTATTATTCTATTGTTGTTGCTTCTATTAATCTGTTGTTTTTTTTCTTGAAGATAATTTTACCACCAGGATATATTCAAAGTTGTTCTTTCTTAAATAATTTAATTTATGAAGAATAATATCTATTAAATTTTAGTTGTTGTTGAAACTATGAGCTAAATATATTTCTCATAAAATAAATTAATATTTATTTCTTTGAGTGTCGATTGATCATTCTCAGTCATGGTAGAGTGTCATCTTATATCACTAAGTTTCATATTATGATGTTTTTTGTAAAAGAACATATCTTATTCTAAGTTTTCAAATACATTAAATTAGTTCTGTTGATCTTATAATTATATAACTTGTTTAGTGAAAATAACCAAGCTTATTGAGAGAGTGTTAGTGGAGTGGGATAATTGATCATTGTTCCCTAGAACACTATAAAAACTAATGTGTTCCTCTTCAATGTTTTTACACAGCATAAATTTCTTAAATAATATAATGTTTCATATCATTACAATATAAAAATAGGGACAACATTTGAATCTGTTAAGATTATTAAAATGAAACAATTAACCCCCCTCCCCTTGTGTATCTTCATATTATTTTTAATTTACAAGAATAACTTATTTGTAGACTTTGTGATTCCTTTATTTATTTATAAATCAATCTATAATTATATTCCATTTCATCATCTAGATCAAGTACCAATAGCTTATTTTATCCAACTTCATCCCCACATGTAGGATTTATAATCTTCTTTCTATAGAGGGCTTCTTAAAAATCCATATTAATTCTAAAGTGAAATGTATTTTTATATGAATACTCATATAGAGGAAAGTAGTCATCCCAATCAGTATTGAAATCCGTATAATGAGATCTCATAATATCCTATAGGATTTGAATTTTTCTATAAGACAATCCATATTTATGAGGATTATATATAGTATTAGAACTCAATTTTGTATCATGAGCCAACTAAAGACTTCATTGTAACATCAAGGTAAACCTCAAATAATGATCAGAAACAATACATTGTGATACTCTGTGAAACATTTCCAATTCATTAATATACATCATTGTAAGTTAATACAGATGGAACAGTTTTATAATAATAGGGAAGTGTGTTGGATTTGAAATGTGATCAACTACAACTTATATATCATTGTTACGTTTATATTTTTTGGGGAGTCTGATGACAAAATCCATGGTGATGTTTTCACATTTCTATTCTGGTATGGGTCATGGTTGTAACATCCCATTATTATTTTTTATCTTATTATTAACTTTATAAAATATCATACACCAATATAAAAACTTTTTAATATCTATATTCATGACATCTCGACATAAACAGTCTTTCATATCACTATACATCTTCATACATCCTAGATGAATTGATAATAAAAAACTATGAGCCTCCTCCAACAGCACCTTATTGAAATATTTTATGGATTGAACAGAAAATTGATTCCAAAACCGTATCATTACATCATAACGATGTTAAAATCAAAAACATTTCTAACCCTCTAATGTATCTCTACATATTCTTTCTGATCTCGTTTAATCTTCACATGTATATATAGTTTAATACTCATTTGGGAAATATAAAATTTCTCTCATTAATTCAATATTTCATGATCCATCCTTTGAAAATACAAATATATGGGATTTTTTATGATCCTCATCATAGTTAAGATTTAATGAACCTTTAAAATAAAATCATCAACTACCTTGTTCGATTTTCTAGGGAGGTAATGAGTTGAGTAGTCATAATATTTTATCAATCCAACCCATCTTATCTGGAACATATTAAACTCATTATATGTGAATATATACTTAAAAATTTTATTGTCAGTCTATATATAAAACCTTAATCAATAAATATAATTCATCTATATATTTAATTTTGAAATTATTATAGCAAACACTAAATATTGAGTTGGGTAATTTTTCTCTTTAACCTTTAATTGTTGTGAGGAATAATCTATAACCATATCATTCTATTTGAAAATTTATCCCACTCCCTTTTTTAATTCGTAATAATATATTAGAAGACCCTATCCTCTATAGGGTAATGTAAGCACATATGCACAAACTTAACTTCTCTTAAATTCCTGGAAATTTTTCGTCACATTCATATATCCAATGGAACATAGCTTCTTATATTGAATTAGTGAGTGAATTTTATAGTTGTGATAAATTATCCACAATATATAGATAACATATATCCAAATGAACAAGACATTGAATCTCGATCATGGTGGTTGGTGTGGGATAATATTAAACTAATTTAGTATTTGATGGATCCAATGATATACCCTCCCTTGAGAATATATGGAAAAAAATGAATACTTTTGTAGCAAAAATTGACACTTGGTAATTTTTTCATACAAATTATCCTTCATAAGGGTATTCATCACAATACTTAGGTGATCTTCGGGCTCTCCCTTCCACTTTTAATAGATAAGAATGTCCTCAATAACGTATAACATTAACTAATAATGGTAATCACTAAAGAATATATTAATTAAATCCATGAAGGTAATGGGAGAATTAGTAAGAAAAAATTGAATCACTATATATTTGTAGTGTCCATACCTTGTAAGGAATGTTTTATTGGATATATACTCATTCTTAACCCTTATTTAATGATATGTAGAACTAAGGCCAATTTTGGAAAAGTATTGAGATATGAATAGTTGGTCAAGAAAGTCATCAATATGGGGTGGATAATAATGGTGCTTGATTGTGATCTATTTCACATCTAGATAATCAATGTAGGGTCACATCAATCCTTTATTATTATTAATAAAAATGGTAGTTACACCCCAAGTTTACACACATGGATAAATGAATCCCTTATTTTGATTCTCTTATGGTTTCTAATTCAGTTTCTATAAATCAATATGGCCCATTCTACAGGGAATATTTGAAATAGGCATAACACAAGATATGAGTTCTATTGATAACATAACCACATGATTCATTTTGAGACTTTGAAACTCATCTTGAATGATATCATGAAAATCCCACAATGTAGGCATATCATCAATGTTGAGTTTCTCCCCAACCATTTGCATTAAAACCCCATTTTGAATAGAAATCATTACATATAAAATGGATTTTATTTATATGAGAAGTTCACATTTATCATCAAACTGATAGATGATCATAAATTATTTTGGAATATCAAACATGACATTCCTTCATCGGTAATTGATATCGGAATTATGAATATAAATCCAATAAATTCCTATGATTATATAAAATTAAACTAGAGGTATAATTATAATATTTTTGGGAAGGAAATTCTCAAAAAAGCAATTAGATAAGAATCATTTTCGTAAGATGTTATCATTATACCATTATGGGTTTTCACTATTAATTCCACACCAAATGATTGGGGCGGTATGATAATACTTATTGAAAATTATTCAGATATAAATTTTTTTGTATATAAAGATTCAAATAAGACATTAATAGTTATATAGTGGATGATAAGTGTACCATTCACCACATAATTACAACACCCCTCATCGAAAATAGTGATCACATGAGATTTATATTAGTCTCTTGGATTAAGGATTTTCTGACATTGATCAGCATCACTAAACTTTAAATTCAAGCACTAGTTAGCATTATAGCCATACTCTATATATTTGAAACCATGGAGTGTGGGTGGGGAATTAGATGGAGTTTTCTATCTGTTCACCTCATTAGATAACTTATTTCCATCACATTAACATTTGATTTTCGTATGACATTCCAATACACACATAAAGACTTTACGAGTCCCCTTAGTATATTTTCCTCCATGATTCCTTCCACACTTTGATCATGATGGAAATATCACACTATTATATCAGTGGTTTTTAGAGTTTCCATTATATCCCATATTTCTTTTCTTATTAAAACCATGATATTAATGAGAAACTCCAATATCAATTTATTCCATGAAAAAAAATGAATGATTTTTTCATAACAAATTATACACCATAAGAATAACTCCCTTTAGAGACATGGTTTTAAGCCACTGAATAATCGATAAACCTTAATTTATATTTGGATGATAATACGAGAGATTTACCTCATAGGCCTTCAAAAATTTTCCTCAGATTTTCCAATATATTCATCATACTTTTGTATTAGCACAATTAATTCTTTAAAAAATTTTGTATGAAGAATATAAGAGATGTAACTATTTAAAAATAATTTCTTAAACTCATCTGACTCCATGGATTTAATTTATTCCTATTTCCTTCTATTACTGATAAGAGTCCAACATTAATTTGCTTCTCCATACAAATGATAGATTGGAAAAAATAATTTTTCATGTTCCAAACACTGGATAACCAAAAATATATTATCATTGGTACAGATCCATTTCTTGACAACAAGTGGTTCAGAAGAACCTCCAAAAGAATGTGGAAGTTATGTCATAAGGGAATCAACATAACATTATTCCCTTATTTTTTTATGTTTAATATGATTAATATAACGATAATGTTCTGTGAGAATAATAATAAAAAATTTCATTCCAACCCCAATAAAAAAGTTCTTAGGAGTGAAATCATTGTATTTTCCATCATATTCAGTGTTAACGTAATTCTTTTTGGTTCCACCCATTGAATAGATCTAAAGAGTATAGTTTTAGAAATATTAATCATAGGGGAAAACAACATAACCATAGAAATAATGTATAGTATATCTAAATCATGAATCCTTATGAATATATGGTGCCTTAGGTTTAACCCAGATTATTCATGGTTACCATCTAATCAAATATTTATTGATGGTTCATAATGAGTTTTTAAATTTCCAAATCACATCCTCTGATAGAGTAAGACCGGCTATTCAATAATTAATATTGTCATGAACCAGGTAACAATAAACTCAAATCCTAATACACCCTTTTTGGAGTTATTAACCCTAGGTATAACTATTCCAGAGCTATATCCACATGCAGTATCCAGATAGGGATGTAATTTTATGGAAATCACTCACTCTATCCTTCACCAAAATTCTAGAATATTTTCTTATACATAAATTTATCCTTGGTGTTCTCACTAATGTTTTCTCATCCACATTTCTAAAGGTTAACTAAACTTATCACTCATACCATTGGGATGTGAACCTCAATTTTTATTCTTAAATATTACACCTTAATAAAAGAATATTCATTACATAAGATGAAATTTATTTCCATAAACTTTTCTATCTAGTATCTTTAGAAACATATATACAAAAACAACTTCTTAATAAGTGAAATACATCTTTCCCACTAATTTATTCTAAACTATAACCCTTCTTAGACATATCATACATAAAATATTTATTCAAAACATAACGAATGTAATCATAATAAAAGGTGATCTTTAATTCCCAATAAGGGTATACAAGGGGAATAAATAAAGATAAAATGGGAATAAAATTATGCAAACATGAGAATAGCATTTCAAAACCGTACCGTGTATATCAGAGATCATAATTTGGATTTATGGAATAATGTTTGGATGTTCATAAGACATGAATCATAATGTAATGAAATAGAATGATCTATAAAAAAACAACATTGGCAGAGGATATAGAATTTTCGAACACACATAAGCATAAAAAAATAATTTCCTTAATAGTAAATCCATATTACCAAGACTATCATATTTGATTGTGTTTTCTCCCTAAACCATCAATGTATTGAATTTTCACTCCTAAGACTATCATACTAGATAAAATACCTTATTTAAATGGGTTAAATCCCCATTATAGTCTTATTTATCTCATAAGATATCAATGAATACCCAATTCATTGGAGGGCTATAAATTTCTAGGCCTATATATCACATAATAAAAATCATACAAGTGTATACCATAAGATCATATCATAACCCGTTAAAAGGACATGAGTTTCTTAAAATTTCATTATAGCATTACCCATGAAATGGAAATGGGTTCCATTGATATTTTATCGTAACATAACCCGTGAAAAATTAATGGGTCAAATTATCATTATATCACTTCATCATAACATAACCCTTGGAAAAGTGAATGGATTTCATAAAATTATTCCCATCATAATTATAAATCATATAAGTAATAGATAATATTGGAATAATTAGATCATATCAATATAAAATCATAAGCACAACTAAGGTTTTTTAATTAATTAATAGAAATACCATTCAACTATCAACAAAACTTTCTTATAGAAAAAATCATTTTCATTTCGAAATGACATCTTAAAAATACTAAAATTTTCTGAATATTAAAAAAAATATTTTAAAATTATCTTCAAAACTTTTAATGGAATATTTAAATCATCGAGTGATCATGACGGCTGAAAATACCATTCATGATGTACATATTAAGGTAATGATTCTTTTCACTTTTTGGAAAAAATTCAAAGGAACCTTATTTAGAAAATAACATGAATATTCTTTTCAAAAAAAGTTAAAAAGTAAATTATTCTGACAATTGAATTAAAAAATAATTGGATAATATTACAAACATTCATTAAATCATTTTTAGGAAACCTAGAAATGAAATGAAATTTATTTTGGATGAGAGGGAGAAATAAAGTCAATTTTTCATAAAACATTATTTTTGTTTCTTGAGTACTTAAAGAGAGGAAAATAAAAGGAAAACATTAATTATACATAAATATTAATAGGAGAATAATGGTCATGGGTTTATATATATATATATATTATAATATTTCATTTTAATAAATTTAATCATAAACAATCACGATAAAGAATTAGATTATAACACAAAATTTTTACCACTATGGTCAATTTTTAATCATTTTCCCATGAAATAATGAACCTTATGTGGATATGTATATAGAATTATTTTCATGATAAGGATCTTAAAATACATTGATGGGAAGCATATACACCATATATAATAAACAAGAGGGAAATATGACATGTGTTCCATGAAAATAAAAGTGAGACGAAAATCCCTTACCTCAAGTCTGACTTTCCACCAATAATATTTGAACCTCTTGTATAATAAATATTAATTTATTATAAACATATTATACTAAGACACTCATATATATCATATATATTATTTACTTATAACCTATTATCACCTAGTTATTAATAATTTTATATTTAAATAACTGTTCTGAGTAATATTTGCTTTATTTTTTCATATATGTTTTGGTTTGGTTGTTTTGGTAATTTTAATTTTTTTTAAATCATCCAAAAAAAATTCATAATGATATTAATATAATATATATTCACTATATACATATTTATAAAATATATAGACACAAAAAATAATTACATCGTTCATAGAGATGGTAGGTCATACGTAAGCATGAATATTGTTTCTATTTTCTCAACTGATGGAATGAAAGAAAGGTAAATAATATATCACATTTATTGAATACTTTTTTAAAAAATTGATAAAATATTTACCATTAAATCTATTTTTATTACTTTCCATTTTAAAATAAAATGAAAAATGAATCATATCGTTTCATGGAGGAAGTAGTCCACACGTATGCCTGAGCAAAATTTTCCGTTTCCAAAGGATTTGAAGGTATGATATTATATGTGAAGTTATTATTCCATACATATAATTATGTCATAAATATAATATATTTAACTTAAATAAATAATTATATCCACCAGTGAGATTTGGTGATGGAAACTAATTACCTTAGTTCGTTATATGGTAGTCTTTCGAACACATGATCGATGGTTTCATTTCACATTTGATAGAATTGGAGATGGATATAGGTTATGAAAGCAAAATAATAACATATAAGTATATGGTATATAATTATTTTTTTATATCATCGTATCTGAATAATATTTGAATGAGGTGAAATAATAAATAAAAGCACATTATTGATGACTATACCTCTTTTTTGATCAACTTATTTAGGTTCACACCTAACCCCTTCATAGGAGGGTTTCATAATAAAAAAAGGAATATAATATTTGGTAATATAATTAAGTAAGAGATTTGGGTAGGGATATAAAGAACCATAAGGCTTTGTAATAGTGAATAAGAAAGGAGATGGTTGTCCTTTTTCTATGTGGGGGAGAGGACACACTTTGAATTTTGAAAATAAAAATATGTACCCAAATTTTACACACACCAAAAGAATAAAAAATGGATAATTACTAAACAATATATCAGATAAGGTGTAAATATGGAAGTAAAAAAATTGGAAAAGTTTTAAGGACATTTTAACCCTCAAATTTTTAGTTTAACCCCTTGTAAAACCTTTTCAACCTTAACCATGACAATTGTTTTTTACTATTTTTACTATTCATTATGACAAAAAATTATGTTGACCTATATAATATTAAATATGATTATTCCTAATATGTAATCCAATTTTTGAAATTTATTTCACATAAGTTTCAGAATTTAATTTAATATTAATCATGTCGACTCGATAAAAAATGGTTTTCCATAGAAAATGTTTTCATATGTAAATAATATTTTTATCTCAAAAAATAATATAAAACTGATTTCAATGACATAAAATAGATTTAAAAAAATATAATATAACAAATTTTGATTTTACAACCATATTAAAATAAAAATTATCATTTAAATGCCTTAAATTAAATGGATGTTTTTAAAAACAAATCAATATTTTTCCTTATTCATCAAAATATTTACATTTTCACTAAATTATAAAAAAATAAGTTTAAGATAATTTTGACACAATGATTAAAAAACTTATCTTCATTTTTTTCAAATAAATTTTTGAAAAATATTAAAAAAAATTATTATTTTATCATAAGAAGTAATGACAATAATTTTCTATGATAAATGTATTTTTGATGCATATAAGGACTTCACAAAAAAAGTAAGTAATAAATTTTCAATATATTTTATTTAACTAAAAACATGATAATTAATTTTCAAAATGTGGATATGATATTAATATTGGAAAATTTAATGACTATGTTATAACATTAATATTTAAATTAAAATATTTTTAATAGTATAATGTGGTACGTTACAACTTATTGTTGTGTGTAACAGAAGTTATACGCTTAGTGGAGGCCTCTTAAGTTCTAGGACTTTACCACCTTCTCTTACAGTAGTTCTCCCTCCTCCATATTATTCTTACTATATCGTTCTCTTCTCTATTCTATTGATAGGAATTTTATTACTTCCCCCTTGGTGTTGTTCTTGTATTGGGTTTTCCTTTGTTCTATTTTCTAATCGGTCTTCTAGGCTTTGGTTATTTCATGCTCTCACTCTCAGTGTTGGTTCCTTGGCAGTGAGGTCCTCTATCATCTCCCTTCTACTCTTTTTGGCCTCTCCCAACACACCTGATCCCATATTGGTCTGGCGTGATGGAGCTATGAGAAATTTGGTATTGTTACTGGTTTAGTATAGAGGCTTCGTTCTTCGCTTCGTCATGTTTGTTTCTATGATCATGTCCCCTATCGAAGCATGATTTTGGACTTTTTCTCTTACTTCTATAGTTGTTGTTCTATAGACCCCACTCAATCTGTCGTGATGGTGTTTAGGGGTGTTTTGGGATGTGAGGTTGACCCATTGAGGATGTTCCAGGGGTTTTGTGTTGGTTTCTTTCATCCTTTGGTTTCAGTATCGCTGGTGGTGACAATTCATGGATTTAAGAGTGTTGTCCCTACAGATTGGGCTATGAATTTGTGGTGGTGATCTACGATGGTGTTTCCATGATTTCAAAGTATTATTATTGTTCTTGGAATCCTTGGTGGTCTTTTTAGGGTTATTTTGTTTTTCTTACTTTTGGTTCCTAACAATCATTCAATTTGATGGTGGCATGGTTGGATCTATTTTAGCACTTATTCACTCAGTCGCATATTGGCGATGATGCAGGTGGTTGAGAGGACATGGTTGAAATAGTTCTAGTGGATAAGTGTAGCTTAAGTGGAGTTTGGCATGTTGCATTCACGGTGAATTTGTTATAATTTAACATTCTCTTGAACTTGTGTTTTTGTGATGTTTGGATTTTGGTGTCTAAAAATGGTAATTTTGAGGTTCCCACTAACCCTCAAGTAGTTTATTTGAAAATTAAAAAATGGGTCTGGAGTTACTGAACCATTGAAAAACTTCATCCTAACCTTGATATTTAATATTTGACGTAAAAATATTGGTCAAAAAAAAGATTCGTTACTAGTCATGTCTTTTGATTGTGTGAAAATATTTGATAACTCTCTTATTTCATAATTTTTTATTTTCAATTATATGGATAATTTGTGGGTACAAAATTTACCGTAAATGTAAATTTTTTATAGTATAAAAATTGATTTCGAGAAGGATTATAAATATATTTATTTATTATTATTTTCAAAAAAATGTCATATTTATGTATATATGAATTGTTTCATTATATAATGTATTCCCTGCATTATCCATAAATATAATTTTTTTATTTTATGAATAGTTAAATCCCTTAGTTTAAATTTTAATCTTATTATATAAATTTTCATACATTCATCTAAAGAATTACATGATAAGTATAATAATTTATTTAGTTTTATTATTACTTGAATATAGATTCTGTTAGGTTATAATCTTAAATTAAGTAGTTAATTGAAGTTTATATATATTTGGTATTAGATTTTTGATGAAATAAAAATATTTATTGGGTGATTTATCCTTTGGTAGATAGACTTTTGGGTAGACAATTCATTATCCTTGAGATTTATGAATTTTCTTGAAATGTGGGGGTTCTATCCAAACATACTTTTATTGGTAATATTGATTTCATATGATACTAAGATTTTATATGTAATGGATTCTCATACTATATACATGAGATTAACTTGTATATGTATTAAGAAATTTGGATATTAAGTTAGGTTAGTATCAAAAGTTATTATATGGGTAATAAATTACAAATCAATATGGCTTGAACATTTTGATTTATTTGATTAAAGAGGATGCTAAAGTAAATCTATTGAAGCATGAATAAATTTAAAGTAAAAACATGAGATAATATATTGATATTATATCTTCTTTAAAATACTAAGTGTTTGATTCCTTCCAATGTAAACACTTGTCAAGGCCTGGTGACTCAATATGGTAGATTCATCTAAAGTAGGTTTCCCATGAATTATATTTTGAAAGGAAAGCAAGTAATGAGGTGGACCTAAGAATAATGTTTCTTATTTTTAGTTTTTTCTTTCGAGGAAACTTTGGTAAGAAACTATAAGATTTTGGACACCATATAAATTGTGTTGAGTTTATCCCTGTAATGGATTGGAAAAAGTGTTATCTACTCGGTCATCCTATGTCATATATCATATGATTGGGAGGATGACCTACCAAAATAACTAAGTGGTGAGAGGAATGATAAATAAGTCTCATTTATTAGTGAAATGAAGATATTTTTAAGCTAATGGATTTGATAGTTTTTAAATAGGTTTTTATTTTATTGGGATCACATTTTATAAATTTACTCGTTAAATGTATGTAAAACATGACAAACATCTGATAAAAGAATACATTTTAGGTAAATTATATCATCAACATAAATCTTACCTTACAGATTAATATGAGAAAAGAATATTTTTATTATAATAAATTTATAATACTTTTATAAAAAAAATAATTGTTTTTAGGAAATATAAAAGTATATTTTTTAGTGAAATACACTCCTAAGTAACAAATTTATGATTTTTTAGTTGATAAATCTAAATGATTATGTGAATCATAGACTGATTCAATCAAAGTTTTCTTTTTAGTATTAAATAATTAAATTCATCATAAATGTATAATGGAAAAGTGGTATTCATATAAATTAATAAATATATACTATTAGAATAATAACCTCAAATTTGATATTATACAAATAATTTATGTATCTTATAAGTGAAAATGTGAAATATTTGTATAATGGAAAAGGTAAATAAATGTTTTCGAAATGATAAATTATGTTTTGGTATTTGTGTAAAACATATATTTTTATTTAAAACTTTATAATTAATAAAAAAAATTAGAATTAAATTTATCTTTATAAAATAGATTCATAAATTAATATTTTATTTATTTATTATTATAAAATAATTTTACAACTCCTTAATTAATATTTCAAAGTGTAAAAAAATCAGGAATAATATTAAAATTAGTATTTTTATAATAAATGATTATTTTAATTAAAAATTAAATTTCTCGTATTTAGAAAATTATTTTCATAAAATTGAGTTTATTGTTGAATTCTACATAAAAAAATATTTAGATTTAATTTTTGGGATTTTTTAGAAATAGTTCAATTTTTGGTAAATAATGAAAAACAATAATTTATGGTATATAAAATTATAAGTTGAATATACTATTTATTGATTAATTTGGAATGTAAGAATCATAACCTCAAAATAACATTTTCTATTTAATGTATTTATTCTTGGGAATAAATACTATTTCGAGTCTTAATACAAAATTACAATTTAATGAATAAAATAATCAAAAAATACCCCTCTCCTGCACTAGAATTGCCACCCCTCACCACTTCTTCTCCTATAACCTCAAAATTCTTTAACATTTTCAAAATTATGCAAAATAATATTCCAAATCCTCTCCATAACATGAAATGGCATTTTCTCTGAAAAAAGGTCAAATTAAATTTCCTTATGGAGGTTCTCAAGGAGAAGAATTCAAGAGGTAAAATCCACTTTCATTTCATTTATTTTTTTTTAATTTATTTTATTTTCATTATATCTACTAAACTACCCTAATACAAGTGTCATTATAACTCCATTATCTTGCATTTACTATAAATTTATTGTGTTAATGGAAAATCCATCATCAAATTACTCATGCTCTCCTCTATTTTAGAAAATGAAAGCATTGTTCGTGACATGTTGATTCACCACCTTCATGGATGATGTATTTTCATTTTCATTTACTACCTTCATGGCTGGTCATAAAAATATTAATGTGGTAAAAATATATATTAATATTAATATTTTTACTTTTTTAATGTTCTGTAACTAATTTATAGACATAAGATTAAATAAAATGAATCAAAATTGTGAGGGTCGAAAAAACTAGCCAAAAATAAACCAAAATTTCATCATTAATATTATATCATGTGAATACTCTTTATATAATAAAATATAATAATATAAATAATTGATTAAAATTAGTGAAACATATTAATCCCATTTCTTTATAGTTCTTTATTTTTCATCCATTTGAGAAGAAAATCTATAATGAACCAACCACAGAAATCATGATATAAATGCACCTGAAGCAATGAAAAAAGAAAAATATTATTAATAAATGGGTGAAAAGATGTTATAAAAGGATAATATAAGGTATTATAAATATTAATATTCTTCTATAACAAATTATTAACACTCTTTAAACTATTATACATGAGGTTTTAACACGTTTTAAGGAAGTCAATCCTGAGGTAAGGGACTTTTCTTTAAAAATCCACTTTTAATTTATATTTTAAAAAAATAAAAAAGGAATGTTTTTTACATATAAAGCAAGAGTATATTTCCATATTTAATGAAACCTTAATTAATTAATGTTTTATTAACAACATTAATTTTTTTTCAAATAAAATTGTATCCTTTATATATGAAAAATATTCCTTTAATATGATATTTTTTCTAAAGAAATGATTTTTATAATGAAATTATTCATGTTTAATGATTATATTATCATTACTAGGAATCATATATGATGATGGGTGTGAACATGATATCCCTATAATTAATTGGGTATGTTTATGTTTCATGTTGACAGTAATGGTTATCCCAACTGTAACTTTGATGGTTACATCATAAGGTAGCCACAAGGGTTGCATTATATGGTATCTGTGAGGGTTATTAATCAAAAGGTATCCACGAGGGTTACAACCACATGTAATTATTGTATTAAAAATATTCCACAATTTAACTAGATGGATTATTTATGTTTTTCATGTTTAATCGAGACCTTAGGTATTCATAAAGTATACGGTACTTTTAAGGGTGAGAAGTTTATCCTTCACATATTTAGAAGTATTCAGTGACTAATGGTTTTCTTTCCTTCCTTTTATGTCCCTTACTAAGCTTATTATGCTCACCATCATTTAAAAAAATTCCAAAAATTTATGGA
Organism: Viscum album; assembly: GCA_963277665.1. Classification (NCBI taxonomy): domain Eukaryota; kingdom Viridiplantae; phylum Streptophyta; class Magnoliopsida; order Santalales; family Viscaceae; genus Viscum; species Viscum album. Next base: position 55,941 of record CAUJRU010002168.1, on the reverse strand, counting down.
TGGGTAAAGAAAAGAACAATTTCATGTTTAAATTTATGATGTTTTATATTGAAAGATGTCATTTTTTGTTTTTAAAAAATTTTATGTTATAAAAAATTGGATATTAAGAATAAGTGTTTAAAATGAAATATATGAGTTTTTGTGTATATTTATAACCTAATTCTATAAAAATATAAACTCGAATGATATTTGGTGATGTAAAAATTGATTTTTTTAGTTGAAATTACGATAGTATATAATTTATATGGTCGATCCTTATATTCTCCGCAGTGTGAGACCACTATCTTATACATTTTATTTTTATATTTTAGAGATTTGATATGTTTATCAACATATTTTTTAACCCATGATTTCCAAAAGTTGTTTTATACACCTATATGGTTATAAACATTTGATGTATTTTTTTATAGTTGGTGTATATATCACCTGATTTATGGGATTAGTTTTATTATTATATTGAGATATTTTATCATTTGCATATAAAGACTTCTTGAAATTCCATTTTATGTTATTTAAGTCAGTTTCAACCTCAAAGACTCTTAATTGAGTTTTAAAAAAAATCATTTTCCATAGAAATTAGTTCCTAAAAGTAAAAAAACACCCTTTTTGACAGATATATTCCATTCCAACACTCTTATTCTCACTTTTGTTCTTTAACATTCTATCATAGTTATTTAATTTTATGTTTTACTCAATATTGTCTGTATGTATTCATCTCAGATGATATTACATATATGTATATTTACCTTCTTCTTCTTCCCTTTATAAGTATCCTTTATTCTCTAAAAATTTTCAAAGAAAGTTCTAATCTTCTTTTAATTCCCATCTTATAAATAATTTTTGTCAATAGAGTTATACTTATCATTATTACTTACCATGCTAATTTTATTATTTTTGGTGAACTTTTAATTACCTCTAATGGAATTCTTAACTTCATTGTGAGTTTTTCATTATTAATTTCTCTATGTAATTTCTACGGATTCATCATCATATTCTATAAATCTATTTTATGGAAAATTCATAAAAAAATTATAATTCCTCAAAACTAAAAAAATTAATTAAGGGTTTGAATTTTTTACATTCCTATATATTTGTGGTAATTTTTTGAGATAAAAGAAAAGATTGTATTATTTTATTCATCATAAAATCCATTATTTTAGATTCACTAAGTCTCACTGCCTCATATCCTGGTTCATGAAAATTCATCTTATTTATAGCTTGAAAAGAAATTTAGTTTTTAATATTATTTTGGAATATTATATCCTTACTCATATCATATAAAACAAGAATGTTATAAATTAGTCATGAGATAAAAAATTTTCCTTATATAGATGAAAGTTTAGGATCAAACATGTTTGTAAAATTTCTCATAAGTTTCATAAAATGGAATAACTTTTAAGAAATATCCAAATCCTATGATGTTTCTAATAATTTCATTAACTCTGGTGAAGTACTCATCAATAATTTCATCATCTTTTATTTTTATATCTTCAAATATGATTTTATACATCTATAGTTTTATTTAATTCACTTTGATATTCCCTTGAAGATACATTTAGGTTTTCCCCAAGTTTCCAAAGCTTCTATGAGACCCATTACCTTCATATATACTTTTTCTAACATAATAATAATAATAGAATTATAATATTTCTCATAAACCTCAAAAAAAATTCATAAAATGTAATATGGGAATATTTTATGTGGGTGGAACCCTAATTAAATTTTCATCAATCACCTCATAGACAAGAGAAAGAAGAGAGGGTATCATTCTGTTTTTCTGTCCATCATAATTTTTCAAATCAGTGGTAGGAATACATCTGTTATTTACTGAGTTATTATTATCCATGATAAGAAAAGTAAATATCTTAGATAGTTAAGGAGGATTATCTATTACTAATTTAATTTAAAATGAGTGTAATATCCACTGAGAAGGGTGTGGGTGAATTATTTTTTTTATATTTAAAGTTCTTCTCTTGGGAAAATAACCCCTAAAACTTGTAAGAGTGGTTATCCTTTTCATATTAATAAAATTCAACCACAAATTTCAGGAAATTATAGGAATGTAATGTAGATCACACAAGATTTAAAAGGTCACCCCCTAATTTGGGTGACTACATCCTTATTATGGACACTCCCATCAGTTCATTGATAACCACTATAATATGAAGTGAATAAAATTTTAGCCAACTATCATTGTAATCCTTCTATCTCATAATAGAAAATATACTGAATACCATCAGTTAAAAATTTTAATTATACTAATAATAAACAAATGTTAAGAAACTTTTATTGGTAACTCATATAAGATTCATTTGAGAAGTATTTCTATGATGTTCTCTATTCATTAATACTCCATATAGTGTACTCAACCTTTATCCAATATAACTCAATACATTATGCCTCCTAATAACTATGCCTCTAATCAGTGCTCTATCTAATGAATAAAACATTCTTCCTCACAAATATCACTCGACACCTCTATCTAATAACACCGAATGATATAAATCTGAATAGAAAAAAAATTGATGTCTCAGATCAAAATATATATTAGAAAAAACTTCTTTAAGAAAAGGTTTAATTTTTTGAAAACTACCCATGATGGAATTATTCAACACTTTTCCTCTCTCACACATGTGAAAAGTTTTCCACACCCTTCACTACAATAGAATCCCTTTATATAGGCACAAACGTGAGATAAAATTTCGTAACATGAAAAAGTTTCCCACTCAACTAAAAACATGAAATTCAAAACTCTCACTCATTTAAACATTATTGGACACCTCTCAGGCATTGTAGAACATTCTTGAAGATTGTATTAAACTCAAATTCTATAACCTTCTCTGAGAATTCTTAAACTCAGTGTTAAGGAACTTGTTCAAACATAATTAGCCCTAGAAAGATAAGAAACATTGACTGAATAACTTATCATCATCATAGTAAAGTACATTATAAATATTTAAAATGATTCTCTTTTCATTTTCCAACATATTTTTTTCTCACCTCTTATATAATAATAAATCCTTCCAATGTAATTTTCATCCTTTTGGATAAATTTATTTTTCCCTAATCGGTGATATGATCTATTTAAATCCTTTATATCCTATTATAATTTATATAATGATTCTATATTATCAACTCAAAACATCTCGGACCAGATATCTTTATATGTTTCCTCTAGTCAATGGACTCATATTTGTTTATCTGAGTCCATTTCAATAATGAAAATCATTGTTCATTATGGCCATCCTGTATTTTATCAACCTTCATACAAATCTTGAATCATAAAATCCATACCTATATATCTTTATTGAATTTTCCTTCTGATTGTTCTTTCTGTAATGTCTATCTGATTAAACGACTAACAATCCTTCAAATGACAGGTCAAACTATGATTAATAAAACATATTTTATTATAACATAGACTGATGGATGTGAATCGATATCTTTCATACCACAAAATGCACCATTAATATATGACATTAAACTATTTGCATCATGTAACATAAAAATCATCTACTTCGAAACTCTATACAAATAGTCTATCGAGAAACCCAAGATTGAAATTTATAGTTCTTCTTGAACTTTGAATTCTCAAACTTAGTATTGTAGCATATTTATAAAAATAAGTAAAAAATATAAAAACAAACTTATTTAAAACATCTGTTTAATAACATCAACCCCGGTCCATCCAGAAACATTTCAAAATCTTATCCTTTAAAAAAATTCAGTATGGATGATGTGTTTCAGCACAATTTTTAGAATATGAAAAATGATAAAACATCATCTAACTATTATAGAAATGTTTTATTATCCTCTTATAACACTTCATGAAAAAAATTTATTTAAATCTATAGTAAGTATTTCTTAATTGAGATACAAAAAAAATTCACAATAATATATTTCGATAAAAATAAATAAATTATATAAATGTATCCAAAAGGATCATCAATCTCCCCACTGCATTCTTCACAAAATTTTCATTAAAATTAACATTTTTAATAACTTGTTTATCAGATTTTATCAAACCACATTCATTATTATATGAAATTTTTTAACAACACACTACTAGATATAGAATTATTTTTAAATAAATTACATCCCTCGGTGAAAATAAAATCTATTTCCATGATAAGGTAAACTCCCCTCAAAATTTTCTTCTCCCCCTATTTATGATAACAACATATTCAAATTCATTAAAGAAGAATTTGTACTTATTCTTATAAATTTTTATGTTTTCTCCCCCATTTAAAATATAATCCTAAGAAATGTGGGGATATTTCCATACAGACTTTATAAAGTAATTGGTGGAGTATGAACATGTACATTCAGCCTCAATGCCTCAAATATTTTCCTTGGAATACATATGGTAAAAATATTAGAAAATTGAAAATTTTTTAAAATATAATGAACTAAAAAATCTACACATAAAACATAATATATTTTGAAATGATACTTAATATCAATGTACATTGATCTGGAAATTTTTAGAGCATTTTTTGAATAATAATTAGTTATTTTATTATCCCAAATAATCTTTAATCATTCACAAACATTCAGTCTCAAATTTGTTTATTGAACATTCATCCATAAAATCATTTTACATGCTTAGGTGGTGGAAAAGTTTTACATTTCTATTATAAACATAGTAACAAAACTATTTTTCTTATTATTATAGCTCACATAACATTATCCCTAGAAGAAAGTTCAACATGATGTTTTTTATATCATTATATTATCTAACCCAATCAACATCAGTGATACCGTGATAGTTTATCTCATTAAATCCTTTATACATCATCCTATAACTTGATGTTCTATTAACATATATGAGAATTATGTTATCTTCCAAAATGTGTGAGTCATTTATATCACACTAATTTCTTTCACATAATGTAATAATTTGTATAATGTTTTTTCTTGAAGTATTAATATAGACTAATATTCCTAAAAATTTTCATAAGTCTTTTCGATTCACACTTTTCCCACCTTCATCTTTACTCATCTTCATGCCAACAAAGATTGGTATGGAATCCTCTTTTGAATATTCCATAATTTTTTTGATATTAGAAGATGTAATGCATTTTTAAAACTTATAATCCCAAAAATAATGATAACTCCCCACATATAGATATTTCAAAGTTCTAATTTATTTTCTCATAAAATTCATCATAATTTTTATCCTTATAAACTATAAAATTATATAACAAATATAAACAATGAAAATCAGGGTAAATGTGCTCATATCCTTAGCTTATAGGTTTATACATACGTTTCCTTTAACAAAATTGAACTAATTTATGAATATTTCATGTTTATAGTACCTTGCATGAAGATTATGTTTTAACCCATAAAAATATCTATTTATCTTACACATCATGGTAAAGTATTTATCAAGTATATACCCATAAGGTTTCTTAATATAAATATAAAATTAAATTTATCTATTTAATAAATCTGAATTTATATCCATTTAATATAATTTTTAACAATTATGTAAAATAAATTCCAATAACATTATTATATATTTTTGTTTCACAACAAAAGAAAAGGTTTCATCATAATCAACACCTTCCACCCATGAGTAAACATTACAAAAAATTTCAATATCTATTTCATGAAATTTATCCATGTTCACTGAACATATTTATGAAAACTCATTTTGTCCCTATAACCTTCTTCCCTATAAGACATGGAACAAGATCCCAAGTAATATTTTCCAAATTTGATTCAACTAAATATTCATTGCATTTATCCACTTTTTATATTAAACTACCTATGAAAATTATTGTGGTTCCAACTATGAGATAACTGATGTATTTTTATATAATCTAAATATTATTCTAGATTAAACTAAAGCATTCTTATTTCAAGTGGTGTTATATGATTAATCCTATTTTTATAGAGTAAAAAACATTATAGGATATCTTCGTTTTTTTCTTTCTTCATTACAAGACAGATCTAAATAATATTGTACACATTTGGGATCCCAATCATCTTCCCTTTTATTATTTTTATTATATGTATCAATATATGTTCCAAAACATCTTCCTTATAATGAATAATAACTTTTGTTAAGAAATGATAATTTTCAATAAATTTTGCACCATAGTAATCAACCAAATTTTCTAGATGTTTATTGCAACAATTCTAACTTATTCTATCTGATGAATATCTCTTGAAAATCCCTTATTTAGATTTTTAATCAAACTTTTCAAGATATATAATTTTATCTTCATAATGAAAGGACTCCCAAAAACATTTATGTATTTCACCATTATACTTTTCTGATACCACATCTCATAGGAATTTGTTTTAAATTTCATCCAAAATAAAAATCTATTTTTTACATGTACAACTATAATTATAGACTCTCTTTAATATAAATTAGAAGTATTGTATCAAAAAAACATGTTTATTACCTTTTAAACTAAACTGTTACATTTCCTTATTACTACTCTATTATATTGAGGAGTGTTGGGATCACTATATTGATTTTTGATTCAATGTTTCATTAGAAGAGACTAAAGAATTACTTGTGTACTCGTTTACATTGTCTATCTTTTACATCAATGTATACACACTTATTTATTTCTCAACATACCTTCTAAAACTTGTAAAAATCTTTGGAGACTTTGATTTATGTTTCATAAATATTATTTTCATTATCCAATTGAATTAATCAATTAAAGTAGTCAACAAAAAATCAACATTGGTTGATTTATGTATCATCGCCCCAAAAAGATTAGAGTGAATAAGATAAATAGTTCTATTGGATTAGAATATATCTTTATTATGTATTTTACTATCAACCCTTCCTTTCAAGAAAGTTGTATAAAAAATATTTTTTTTAGTTGAGATATGTTTCTTACAAAATCTTACTTTGAAATGTTTCCCATAATTTTCTATCCAATAATCTGACGTCTTTGATGCCACAATTTATTTTCATCGTCATCACTTAAGTAAGATGACTTATAAAGATATCCTATCTAGAATATATTACCAGTAGTTCTATATCCCTTAATAATAAATTTTTTATCTATCAAACTTATGATGATAAATGTATATTTTTTCAAGATGCATTCCATAACACCATCCAAAAGGTGGATAATACTCAGCATGTTGTGTTTAATCCCATTAATAAATATAAGTTTTTTAAATTTTAGTTTCTAAGATTCAACCTCATCCATTTATATTTCTTTTATTTTTAATGAGCTGTCATTTTCAAAAGTAATTGATCCTCTTTTATGTACTTCAATGTCACTCATAATTATAAAATCACCTATCATATGTGAGGAACAAATGCTACAAAGAATATAAGGTTTGTTCCATTGGATAGATTTTTGAGTTTTCTCAAAAAATATATTTTATCACTTATATTATTCTCATTATTATTTTCTGTTATATCCTAAAATGCATACCCAAGAAATATTTTAATACATTATTCTGCAAAGTGTACCAGTTGTTCAAGCCTTCCTTAATATTCCCCTAGACCATAAAATCAGTTTTTTATGGAAACATTCTATGATCTGATGCCTTTTATTTTCATTTATCATGAATCTTTAGAAGTTTAATATTTTTCATTCCACTATTTATCCATATTAGTTTATGTATATTCTTAGGGAGATTCATTTTCTTTAAATGATTATTATATTTTTGCGTGTATATACTAGAACACAAATAATATCCAATGAACCTTGATCTTCTATGTAAAATGGTTTTCCCTATAGAAGGTTTGATGAGGTTGATAATATATTTACATATCTGATTCCCCCTAAACTAAATTATTATGAATGTTTTTTGTAAATTTTGGAGATTTAATTCTTTATAAAAATATTTTTCAAAATATGAGTTCAAAATAGTGTATGTTACACTTAAATAATTAGAAAAATATTATGAAATTTTGTTTTTAGTTGGTGTTGATGTCATCTAATTCTTGGGATGAGTTTTCTCAGTAGAATAATATGTTTGATCCATTAATTATGAATCCTTATTGAAATTATTTATCTGATTATTTGAGGTACTTTCAACCTTAAGGAATATTTATTAGGTTTTTCCAACCAAATCTTCCTTAGTTATTAGTGTCTAAAAATATCTTCTAATATATTTATTTGTTCTATAAATTTCATCTTGAGTTTATTTAACACTATAGTGTATAATTTTATTTTTAAATAAATATTCATTTCCTTTATTTTTTACCACTTTTTTCTTCCAAATTTTACCTTATTTCTTGATTTTGGTGTTTAGATCAAGATAAGTCATATTTTTTTATCTCACTTGATATTCCCTGGAGTTTTCTTAACCATAATCATCTTCACTATTTGATGTATCTTCCATTATCTCAACATTAGTAAGGAATGTACTAAACTTCTCTATATTTTAATTTTCTAAGTGATTTTTTTAGTGGAGTCATGCTCATATTTTTTATTTAATATAATTCTTTTATTATTTTTGAAGAAATTCTTCATACTTCTAATGGATTTATTATCTTTAATTGAAGTTTAATCCACTTCATCCATCAAGTATTTTATTCTGAATCATCATAGTATTCTCTAGATTTCTTCACTGGACAATTCAGAGTAGAATTTACAATTTCTCTACACTCTAAACATTTAAGTGGTTGTTTTCAATTTTACATTCCGATAAATTGCCAGTAATTTTTAGAGATATGAGTCACAATTATATCATTTTCTTCATCATCAACATCCCCATATTTTTATTCAAGGATTCCTACTAATACATTAATTAGTTCATGAAAATTTATCTTCCTTATATCTTGAAATGAAATCTCTTCAATAGTCAGTTTTTTGAATCTGAAAACTATCCTAATCTCACATGAAACACACATTTTATTCAATTCAACAAGATATAAATCATTTATATCTTCTATGTCATAAATTTTGGGATAAAAAATTTCAGGAAAATTTATCATGTGTTTCTTTATAGTGGTAGAGTCTTCCAAGACACGTTGAAATCCTCTGATATTGTTGATATTTTCATTTTCCCAAAAATTTCCCTTTAATAGTTTTATCATAATCCATTATTATGTATATCAAAATGATTCCATAGAATTATATCTTTGATTATTTCACTATTATATTTCCCCTGATGATACATTCATGTATATACCATGTTATCATAGTAGTATTGAGACCCATAACCTTTATATACACATTTTTATATAGAGGTATAAGAATAGAATTTTTAGATTTCCTATTTTAAAAAAGATTTATTCTGTCAATAAATATTATAATAGAATATTTCTCAATGAGTGTATACCCAATATTAGCCTCATAAATAACCTCTAGAAAAATAGAAAAAAGATAGGATATCATTCTATTTTTCATTCATTACAATTTTTTCCATCAATGGTAGGAATACATTTTCTATTTTTTGTGTTGAGATTATCCATGATAATAAAATTAATGATCCTATAGAGGGAACTTGGATTATCTAATGTCCATTTAAGTTATTGGGAGTGTGAGAATCACTAAGGGGAATTTATTTATGGTATTCATTAACTATTTTCTCTCTCGTGAAATTAACCCCTACAACTTATCAAATTTATCTATCCATTTAAACCTTATAATATCCAATCACACTTTTTATACAATGTTAGAAAAGTAAAGTAGCTAATATAAGATTTAAAATTTTCTCCCCCATTATAGATGACTATATATTTTCCATGAAAACTTCAATCATCCAATGAAACCCCATAATAATATGAAGTGAGTACAATTTGATGCAACTACTATTGGATGTCGTATATATATTGATATTAAATTATATTAACTCCCATTATTTAAATGTTTTTCTTGTACAACTAATCCAAAAAAAGAAAAATATTATTAGCCACTAGCAAAAAAATTGTAAAATCATCATCTGATGTTCTCTTTCCTATATGAAATTATCATATATGCCCATATTTAATCTTGTTTAACTCCATATATTGCACCTTTTAATCACTTTTCCTTTGAATGGTTCCCTATATAATCAATAAAACACTAAAATCACTAAAACTACATTGTACCTATGTATAGTAACACTGACTACTATACCTCTGATTATAAAGCCTCTATCTAATGCCTCTAATCAGAATCTTTCTCTAGTAACTCTTCTTTATCTAAAGGTTTCCTTAGTTGGAAACTCACTATACATTGAATTCTAAATCACTACACCTCTCTCACACATGTGAATATTTTTAATCACCCCATAATATAGTATAACCACTTTATATAGGTTCACATGTGATAAAAAAGGTAGAAAATAAAAATTGGTTTCATACTCTACTAAAAAATTGAAATTCAGAACTTCTACTCATTTCAACTCTAGTGGGTACCTGTCAAACAATCTCGAACCTCATTAAATCTTCTAGAAAACTCCAAATCTTTATCCTTATCTGAAATTTATTAAACATGATCTTAAGAAAACTCTTATAACATCTTTAACCTTGGAATGATATCAAATATATATTGAACGGTTTAATATAATCATATAAAAGGACATTGTGAAGATTTTTAAAGCATTGTAGTACTTTATCAAATAGATTTTTGTCTGATAACTTCCATAAATAAATCTATACCCAGTGTATAGTTCTTCTATCTAGTGAACTTGATATTTCTCCAACAAGTGATTTAAATTGTTTGACTCCCCTATTCTTGATCAACTTCAACACATTTTATCAATCTAGTCAACTCAGAACTTCTTCTCCCATTACTCTTCATATTATTCCTCAACCTGGTGGACTCATATTTTTTTATCTAGCTTGATCTATCAGATGTTGTGGCATTGATATATATGGACATCCAGTATCCTCTCAAACTTCATACATAGATTGAATCACAAAATATAGACCTATATATCTTCATCAAACTGACCATATGATGGTTCTTTCTACAACATCTATTTGATGAACTAACAAATATTCCTTCCACTAGCATATCAAAGTATGATTGAAAAATCATAGTTTTTTGGAATATCGATTAATAGATTCGAACTGATAACTTTCATACAACAACAACCTCCAATAAATTATTTCATAAAACAATTTATGCCTTTTAATAAAAACAACATATAATTTGAAACAGCATACAAACTTTCTATACTAAAACATCATCTTGAATTTTGTATTTCTACTCAAACAATACCTTGTTACACATAGTACTACTTCCTCTTTGTAAAAATGTGTACAAACTCTACGACACAATCTTTTTGAAAAAATATATTGAATAACATCAACACTATCCCATCTGGTATCACTGTATGGCATCATCATTTATAGAAACATATCTTTTATCTTTTTTTTCTTCATGATGTTAGGAACATGAATAATAGAACCAAATTTTCTGACTAGTAAGTAAATTTATTCTTATCCTCCTTCGACACTTCATAAGAAAAATTTATTATCAACTCTAATAAATCATTCTTACCCAAGATAAAAAACATTCAAGACATGATATGTTGAAATAAAATATTGAAAACTCTACAAAATCATCTCAAAAGATATTCAGATACCAACATTCCTTTTATGAAACTAATTTAAAGTGATAAAATATTACTTACAACGGATGTTGTAAATTGGATAAAATGAGATCATATATATAGGATGATATTAAATTATGACTATAAATGGTTATTTTTTTGAATAATTTTATTTTTTATTTATTTAGTGAAATTATGATAATTATTCAGTATATTTCGAACTAGTGCATAATACATTAGGAAAATGTAAGGTTTTTCTTCTCAAATTCCCCTCCTTGATAGATGATTAGTGTTATGAACCTAATTTTATTTATGTGGTGTACATAATACTTATTTAATATATAATATCAAAAATTATATTTTAACCATTATATTTGAAGTTAAATTACTAGTCCTTTATTTCAAGGGGTTTTGATTAAAGTGATACTCAATCCATAATAGTTTTATTGGTCTAAATTTGTATTCATCATGACATGTTACATGTTATGCACCATGTTTCCTTTGTATGGTGTTCTATTGATTTAATATCCAATGAGTTTTCTATACATTTTTTACTTCTAATTTATGTTATAAACTAAAAAATGAATATGTGTTATTAAAATGTATTTAGACTCATGTGTTACCAAATTTTTAAGAGATTTTGGTAACTCTGTTTTATTTCATTGAGTTATGATTTTTCTATTGAACAGATTTCATATAAGTTGGTTACATTCTACCCTTTTATTTTATTGTGTGGTATTATCATACTATATAAATTTTTCCCATATAATATCTATTTTAAAATGTTTAATGATTCAGGGATTAAGTATCTTGTAAGGGATATTGATAACTCAAATATTATTTTTTAAGTTATAATGTTAAATCTTAGACTATTCATTTTTATGATCAGGTTCTCCCATACCAAATATTTATTATATTATATTCTATAATAAAATTTATGAAAATTAAATTTTCATTACAAATGAATGTTTTTTTACTCTTATTACAATGTGATTTTAAGAAAAGAACTTTAAAAATAATAATAAGGGGTTTTCCTATCCCTTTTATATGTTTTGTATTCCTCCCTTAATTTCTTTAGGATGTGATTTATGTCCTTCAAAGGATATATTACCAGAGATTATTTATTAAATTATATGTTTTCAAAGTCTTTCACATATTTATTTCAAAATATACCTTTTAAAGCGATATGTAAATTTATATTTTATTTAATTATTAAATTTTTTATAAAATATCTCTTATTTATTAACCTATATTTTTCTTTTCATATTCAAATGCATTTAAACTCATATGATTTATTTTTCATGATTTATCCTCTAATATATATATTTATTTATTTATAATTTCAGTGATTAAAATCATGGTATAAAATAAATCAACTATTGATCCATGAAATTTGATATTGTATGTTCAAGAATTATTTTTGCGATTTTGTTTTTCATTTATGTCAACACTCTATTATGTTTACTTTATTTAACTAGGGATATTTTATTGTGAAACCATCCACATTTTTTCTCAATATGGAACATGATAATGTTATTCCACCATTAACTTAACTGTATAATTATTATCATATATAGTTTGAAAACCTCATTTTTTAAATTTAGACTGGAGGATGTTCACCTAAAAAAGAATTTTTATTTTTTAACATGGGGAAAAGTATTTTAATTTAATATGTTTTTTCCAATACAAAACAATTATTGGAATGTATTATATGATTTGTTTATCTATCCAAATTATTTATCAGGATGGGTTAGGATCATGTCATATCATTTATTGAAATATAGAAATGTATTGATATTCTTTTTGATCATTGACTGCTAATGTGGATTGATTTTATTTTCAAATTCTATATCATTAATTATATAGATATTCAAGTTTTAATTTAGTATGAGGTTCTATAGTAATGGTATATAAAGTATTTTTGACTCTTTTGGTGAATGCATTAGATTTAATCAGGTGAATCATTGGGCCTAGAATCATATATCCCATGAATTAATTAATAGTACTCATATAGAAAATTGTTTCGGTTTTGGTGAATACCACTCCCTATAATAGAATAGTTTCTTGGATCAAGGCTTTGATAACATGTTTTTTATGTCTAACATTATGTATTTTATTAGTAAAATATCAGTGTTTTTGATATACATGTTATCTTTTATTGCCATGGATATAACATGCTATCAGTTTAATATTGATTAGGACTTCATGTTGTTTACTTATTCCTATCAAAAAATTTATTCCATTTTTTCCATGATTTCTTTAATTGTATATTTTCTCTTACTGAGTTTTTGATCATGCCCAATCTTATTTTTCCATTTCTTCATCTGATAAATTAAAGTAATAAAAATTAAATGTTTATAAGGATATAAAATGTGAATAAATTCCTAGGATATCTAGAATACATATTATAGATCATTTACTTTCATATATACTTAATAAAAAAATTAATACAAAGAAAATGGGATTTTTTAGTTATTGTTTTTTCCTAATTATCTAAATCCATAAATCCAAAAAGATCATTTGGTTGTAAGTGATTAATTAATAATTATTTATTTATTAATTAATAATTGATATATCTAGGATTTTATAGGTGGTATCAAAGGGAGTATGTAAAGTGTGTGCCTATGAGCACTAGATCTAGTAGTGTAGGTCCAAGGCATCACAGTTAGTATGAAAGTAATGTTTTAGAAATCTTTAGATAATTTATGTTTTAAAAAGATATGTTCGATCAAAATTTCAAATTTATAGATTACCATTTAGGATAATTTATGATTTAATGTTAAGGTAATAATTTAATTTTTTATTTGGGGATTTGGATGAGGGAACTTTAATGAAAATCTTAAGAATAATTCCAACTATTTGATGACATCCTGAAATTTTCATAATGTCTTGACTATGTGATTTTCCTATAAATTATATCCCATAATTTATATTGGAATGTGTATGTGGGTCTAGCATATATGGAACTAGGGGTAATAACCCTGAAGTGTACATTTAATATATTAACTCAACCATGACCTGATGCATAATATAGATGCATTACTACAAAACATTATGGACACAATCAAGGGATATGTTTTGGTTAATTTAAATTCTCTTTTTAAACCATTATTTAGGATTTAAATATGTTTCAGTTAGAAACTATAATATGAATGTAACCATGTATAACCAATGATTAAACAAAGAGATTCATTATTGGATCTAAAAGTATCATATGTTAAAAAAATCTATCATAAGGGAAGAAATATTTATATTGATGTTATCATGTTCATATTTAGGATATTATGAAAAACATATTGATTTTATTATTTAGTTAAAATAATACTGTGTAGATGATACTGGGGAAGTATTTATCTAGAAACCACTGTGAATTATAACAGAATAAGCTATAATATTTAAATGGTTAAGAATTGTAGTATATTCTTATTGTGGCTTAAAATGGAAAATTATATTTTCATACAAAAGTTATTAAGACTGGTATTTTAGTAATATATAATGTCTTATATATTCTATTTAGTGAGTTGTATTTATTGATGATATTCTTGTATATTCTAAAAGTTATAAGGATTATGAGAAATATCAAAAGACTTTTCTTCAATAGTTTTACATTAAATTCATAGAAACATATATCAATTTATTTTAATAACCTTGAAAATTGATTTTATAAAAAGGTTATGTTTTTAGGGATAACTATTGGATAAAAAATTATAGATTAAGGATTATGTTTTAGGTTTAGTATATTTTTTAAGTTGATATAAAAAAAGGGATGGATGATTTTGAATATGTATGTTATGAAATATCGATAACATTGTGATTGATGAAAATTCATGATATTTTTAGTGAATTAAAATAATTTCTTTGGATTAATATATATATATCAACTAGTGTGTGAACTTAGGAACTAGTGTTTTATACCATTTAAGGGTTAAATATAGAGTTAGTTTTCAGAGGAATATATAACTTCACTATGGTTTATTAACTTGGAGATTCAAATAGTGTTGAGAAATGTGTATTTTAGATAATTTATGATTAGTGTATATAAAAACTTCATTATATGATTTTATGACTTCTTAATGTTTTTTAGGAAAGATAAGTGACTTAATATAGTCTAAAAGACTAAGTTATACGTCATATAATAAGTTATAAAATGAATGATGAATGTGTGATGAATACCATCATGTAATTTATTTTATTATTTATTATTAAAATTTCAGGGATGCAATTTATTTAGGGGGTAAATTTAACACCTATAAATTTTAATATATGATTTCCTTAAAATAAGTCATTGTGTTCAATATCTTTCTTCTCACACAACACCAAACTAAAATAAAACCATGATATATTTAGATAAAATATAAATATTTATATATGAATATAAGAATACTTTAACTCAATTAGTGGGAATGAATTGGATTAAAAAATTTAATAATTATATATATTAAAAATAATGATTACTTTTAGTATGAATGGAACTCAATTGGTTTTCCTAAAATTACTACTAAGATCATTTATTGTTTAGAAAAACATTTTCCTACAAAATTTAATTTTTATGTGATATGAATTTCTAATTCAAGAAATATAAGAATAATGATAAATTATTTTTGATATTAATAATGGGATAATGCCAATTTTTTCATTAATGATATAGAATAAGAATAATAGTAGTTAATATTTGAAAGAGACATTTTCCAATAAAAATAGGGTTTTCATTAAAATTTATGATTATATTCATAAAATGAACTTACATATTTATAAATTTAATCTTAATAAAAATTAAATTCATTTTTTAATTCTTCGTATAAAAATTAACATACTATGGATTTTTTATCTTTTTCTATAATGGTTGATTTTTATCCGAAAAATATGCTTTCTAAGAAACATATAGGTTTTATCAAATTATCATTATATAAGAATGAAAAATAATATTAAAAAACCTTTTAGGTAATCAAATTTGAATCTATTTAATAACATTATATAATTTATAATTCTCTTTAAGAACATAAATCATATTCCCAACCTTTTTAGAACCATTTAAAATGATTCTTTAATAAAATATTATTCTCAAAATTTTATTTGTATTACGTATATTCAAGGGATATTCAGTTTTGGATTACCTTGAAATCCTCATATCATTATTTATTTATAATAAATAAAACCATTTCATTAAAATAATTATCCTGGATAATTTTACCTTATATGAGCATTTAATGCTTAAAAATGTTATTTTTCAAAAAAACTGTTTTTACACGATTGAGTGTGTTTAATATAAAATTATGTTTTAAAAAAAATTTAAATTGTAATTTATAAAACTATTTTCAAATATTAATTTTTAATTATAAAATTAGATAAATTGTTTAGTTTATATCTTTATCCTTAAAATTTACTACCAATGTTATAAATAAACTAGTAGGGTAAAATTAAATTATGCTAAAAAGTAATAGTTAAAACAAATCCACAGAACACGCAAATATTTCTAGGAAATAAGTTTTTTAGGTTCCTTTCTACCGAAAATTAGTATCTATGCCCATTTTTCCCTTTTTTTCAATGGAACCTTGAATAGTAACCTTAGAATATTGAAAATGTAAGGGTCATTGTTAAAACTACCTTTCTCCTCACTTATAAAATGGTAGAATCTCCACCACGTAAAGACACATATTACCTTATAATTTATCCCTAACACTCTAAAAAATTTCTCCTCCTATAATAATATAACATTTATAAATATTTTTGTTACTATTAGTTAGTATAAGGTATTCATTTATTAGAAGACCTCTGAAGAAAATTCATGTCCTTGACGTGAGTATAATCAAATAATTATCATTTAACCATGATTAGATTATTTAAAATTTATTATTTATAAAAAAATATAATGATATTTAGATAATTCATATACTTTAATGTTTTTATACTATTGGTATTATCATTTTCAATTCGTTTATCTCATCCATTAGGAGAATCAAAATCAATATTTGTGTGTATGTACAACCAACCACCACCATGAGTAATGAAATATATTATTAATAAACAGAAAAAATTAATGGTTCCAACAATGGTTAATAATGAAATATAATTTTTATGAAATAATTAAGGTTATATTATAAAAATATAAATAACATATGAATAATATGATCTATATATTATCATCATTTATTCAATCGTTTAAAAAGAGAACTAGGAGGAAAATGATCTCTTATTTCTATGTAGTGTCTTTATATAAATTGTATTCCCTTTATAATTATATGTTATTATATATCACACTAATAAAAACTAAATTATTTCATTATTATTCTGTTATAAAGATATTATAACTAAACCACCTCATAATTATCTGTTAATCTTGGTAGGTTCAGGTTTGGGTTGGTATAACTACCTACATGACAATACAATACATTTATATTATGGATGATTATAACAACATTTTCAATAAAGTAACATGATTTACATATTTAAATAAAGTTTTGTTTTTGGTTATTTTGTTGTCATATCATTTTTTAACACGTTAATTAATAAAACATCATTTGTTCCTTAAGAATCGTCTAAACATGATCATAGTCGATTTCATCTTCATGGTTCATAACCAAAACATACATGATATGAAATTATAACTTTATAAAATATATTAAAACATATATTACAATAACATATACTATTTTATAGTGTTTAATTTTTTTTTAAAAAATAGATACCACCCTAACAGTGATGAAACTAGTTCAGGGTGATAAAAGATTACTTACACCAGGTGTTGAAAATAGGTAAAACTAGATCTTATATATATATATTATGAATATAATTGCGTATAAATGATTATAGTTATGAATAATGGTCTTTTTATTCATATATAGAACTTAATTTAATTATTTAGAAAATTTTAGGAAATTGAATAATGGATTATGACAAAGTAAGAGTTTTTATATCAAATTCATCACTTTATGACATGATTGGTATTATGCACCTAATATAATTTATGTGGTTTACATACTACCTATTTTATATATCATGTCATGATTTATATTTTAATCATGGTATTAGATGTTTAATTAAAATATCACTCTTTCAAGTGGTTTTGATTAATTTTTTACTCTTGCCGCAAGAGTTTTCATCGTCTTAATTTTGATTGTTTGAGACCTGTTACATGTTATGCAACATGTTTCCTTTGTATGGTGTTCTACTGATTTTATATCCCATAAATGTTTTATACATTTTTCATTGTAATTAATAGCAGTAAAGAATCAAAATAATTTTTTTAAAAAATTTATTTAGACTTAGGTGTTACATAATTCGTAATATTTTTTTTTGTAACTCAATTTTCATTAATTGAGTTATAATTATTTACACTAAGATATTTCATATAAGTTAGGTAAATTCCTCCCTTTTATTATATTATGTTATATTCAATAATTTTATACATTTTTAACTCCTAAAAATATTATTCAAACATTCCATGATTTATGTAGTATGTTTCCTATAATGGATGTTAATAACTCAAATATCGTTTCTTTGAGTTATAATGTTTCATCTCAAACATTTATTTTCCATTTTGTAGTTCTCCCACCATAAAATTTTATTACATTTTATATTATAATACTCATTCGGTAAATTATGAATTTAATACAAATGAATGTTTTATTAATATTCTTACATAGTGATTTAAAAAAGGTATTATAAAAATAATAAAAAGGGGGTTTCATTTCACTCTTACAAGTTTTGTTTTCCTCTCATCATTTATCTAAGATAAAAATTATTTATTTTTAAGGATAACATTTTTTATATCCATTTTAATATTAATTTTATTCAAATCCTTTCACATAATATTTTAAAATGATACCTTTAAAAGAAACTTTTAAATTTATATTTTACATTAACCTTAAAAATGTTTTCAAAAAGTAATTTTATGTTTTCACCTCTAATTACCATTTAATATTAAAACGTATTTTCACTCATTGGATTTATGTTTCATGATTTATCCTAAAATATATATTTATCATTTGGAGGACTAAACGCATGGTTCAAACAATTCAATTCACCATCCCCTCTGTTTTGATACCCATTAGAAGTATTATTTTTTAGAGGATGATTTTCATTTATGCCAACACCATGATATGTTTCGTTTATTTTAAAAAGGATATGTTATTTTGAAAACATACAATTTTTTTTCATCGGGATAGATTATGATCATGTTATTATTGAATTAAATTTATCATTTAGTCATTACCCTATATAGTGTAAATATCTTCATTTATAAATTTAGATTGGAGGATGTTCACCTAGAAGGAATATTTATTTTTTGACTTGAGTAGAAGTATTGAGAATTTTATGTTTTTATTAAAATACAGATAATTATTTTGTTGTTTAATATAAATTGTTTGACCACACACCATATTTTTTGATGGTTTATGATAATGTTGTCTATTTTATTGAAATGGGTAAAGGTATTGATATTCTTGATGATTATTGATTTATTACACAAGTTTATTATATATTGAAATTGTGTTTCTTTCATTATATGGATACTAATTTTTTATTCAATAATAGTATCCTTAGGGAATGCTATTTAAAGTATTTTTTAATCATATTTATAATGAATTGGACTTAATTAGGTGATGTGTGGGGCCTAAGATTATATAGACCCCGATGCATTGATAAGTCTTATGAGACAAAAAAGTTTTCATTGTAGTGTATACCTCTCCCCATTATTTTATAGTGTCTTGAAACAAGGCATTGAAAAAAAATTGACATCCTACATTATTGATTCCATTAGTATGAGAAAAGTATTATTGATATTAGTTTGTTCATTTATTATCATAGATATAAAATGATCTCCATTTCATGTTGACTATTCCTTCACATTGTATAATTATGAGTTCCATAATATTTATTCCATGAATATCTCTATTGTATGTTTTTCCTTAGTAATCATTTTACCTCACCCCTTCTTATATTTCCATTTCCCTAGGTAATGAATAAATATGGTACATGTGAAATGTTTATAAGGATAATATGCATGGAAATATTTATGGGAGATATTGAAGACTCATCATGGATTAAGTAATTTCATATATAATGAAAATAAAATGTCTACTTGATACAATGAACATGGTGATTGTTAGTTATTGTTTTATCCTAATTATCTAAATCTCTGAACCTAAAAAGATCCTCAGTTTGTAAGTGATTCATTAATATTTATTGATTTTGTAATTATAGAAAGTTATATACATGATTTTATATTTTTTTATCAAAGTGAGTATGTACAGTATGTGTCCTTGAGCACTAGATCTAGGGGAATAGGTCCAAGGAATCACACTTAAAAAAATTAATAATAGAATGTTTTTAACATTTACCATATTCATCATTTTCACATTTTTTACTAAAGTACATCATAATTTTTTTAATGTATATGCATTTTCATACTTTTCTAACTTTTATAGACATTATTATTTATCATAATTACCTTAAAATGTTATATGGGTTTTTAAAGAAACTCATATTCTATCTCTTCTTTAAAATTATAATTTTTAAGAGTTTTTATGGAAAGAAATATTTTTTTGAATTTTTATACAAAAAATTGAATGTGATTTTTTTATTAGTTCAAATAATATTTTCAAGAGTTTTATGATGAAAAGTGAAATCTTACAAATTTTTTGTTCATAATACATTACTTGCGAATTATAGATGATAATGAGTGAAACAAATATAGCACATGAAGATGGTTCATGAATATGATTTATTTATGTGATCAACATGTTATTATGAAACAGGTAACCATTTTCAAGGGGTTTCATGCTTTTTAATTGAATACTGAAATTAATTTATTTTTATATCCCTTAATGAATTTTTTTTTCACATATCACATTTTCAAATATTTTTTAAAGGATCTATAGATGAGTATAAATAATAGAATGGTTAATATTTTCACTATGGTGATTTGTCTGAAATAAAGATAAAGTGTCTTAAATGAAACAAGGGCATAAATTTAAGAACCTATATTTGTGGAAAAATACACACTATATTGGAATTTAATGTTTTTTTATGCAATAAATTTCATAATTATATAAAACTATAATCCTAAAAAGGATCTCAAATTATAAGAAAGTGAAGACCTTATTATAAATCATATAATTATGAGTTGATTATGAGTTGAGGTGTTATAGATAGCATCAAAGATAATTTTTAGATAATGCTAGAGGTTAGAGTGATGCCAACAGATACTTTTAATAGATTAAAATTTATAAGTAAGTTACCATGAGAAATATTTTTAATATTTTTATGTTTTTTCATCTAATCCATGTCTGTCTGGAATAGTTTTCCATAGAGAAAATAGGGCATCTAAAGTATAAAGGAATCATTGGGATAATATTCTTCTAAATTAGAACACTGGAATTATTGGAACAAAGTATTTTATGGGAGTATTAACTCATTTGACACAAGATATTAGTGATGGCACCCATGGAAGTGATATATCATATTCTCTATAGGGTAACATGTCTATAGTAGAGTATTTCATGAAAAAAACCCCTTGGATTATAGTGGATCATTAAACATAGTAAAATATTAATTATTTATAAATTCATTAGAGAATATAATTGATGGGTTTAGATGAAAAACAAATAAAAAAGGTAACTCTATATATTTATCCTTTAGGTTGTGAATTCAATCGATGGTGGTCACTAATTAAAAATTCGAAGTAAAAAAAGATGTGATTGATTCTGTGTATTGAATAATCTTTAAAGATATTTTTCTTGATAAGTATTCGCCAAAAGTTATTTGAAATATATTAGAAAAAAATTCAGGTGTTGAAGTAAAATGAAGAAGAATCAGTGGCCACATATGAAGAAAATATTACTATACAGCCAAAGTATACAGAAAATTTTATTATGAGCCATGAGAGTAATCTTGAAAGATGTATCAAAAGCCTGAAACTATTCTTAATAAGATAATTGGCCTCTCGGGAATTTAAATGTTATAAAGAGCATATTTATTGAGATTAGAAAGTTTATTTAAAGTTTAACAACACTTATATACTTTGTGATAATAAGAATAAGAAGTGGTAAATGTGGAAATAATTATGGAATAATTAAACCAAGAAATATAGAGGTAAGCCCCCATAAATTTTCCAAATGTGGTAAAAGTTGTTTTAAAAAAATTTTTATATAATCATGAATGTATTACCAATGTTGTAATCTCAGTAAATTATATCGTGAAAGTAATTTAAATAAGTTATGATTAGAAAAGTAATGGGAAAAAAGATAATAGTCTTCTAGTGAGATGTTTTAGTTGTAATGATTTGGGTTCTTATAGTAATGCATGTCCCAAGTCAGTTACAAATAGTTGTAATCATCACAAATAGAATAATAAAGGAATTTAAAAGACTTTTGTTACTATAAATGAAGATGCATGACCCTAAAATAAAGTGTTTAATGATACATTACATTATTTTATAGATTCTGTCAATGTCTTATTATATTTGAAATACACACATTCATTAATTTATATCAATTTTAATTTAAAATGGAAATATCATCTCAATAAATTTTTTTATAAATTTTGGTAAAAACACTTGGGTGTAGTATTAAGGTGAAAATATTTTATACTATCCTTCTTATAACCATATATAGAATGGTTTTTCCTAAAAACCTCCATGTGTTACCTTTAATGGGTGATATTTTTTTCTGCATATAGATTGAATTTTAGATTATCATGATAAGATAAATTATATATACACATAATTTATATTCAATTTTCAGATTGAGTTTCTATTCATAAATAATGACAAGTTGACACCATTGATAATATATCAAGAAGATGAGAAAATGATTAAAGGATGGACTGAAATATATCTTTCATAAATTGTTGAAAATAAGGAATCCATTAGAATTAGTGATGTGATGGTAGTAAATTAATATATAGGTATATTTGTTGAGGATTTTCCTATTATTATTCTTTACTAGATGATGGAATTTACTTTTTACTTTTTTCATAATGCTAAGATAATTTCAAAAATCTCCTGATCCAATAGATTTGATTGGACTTTTAGAATTGAAAAAAAAATTACATGAGTTTCTTAATAAGGTTTCATATTTCATAGAACTTCACCTTAAGGTTATATAATTTTTTTAAAATTAGTATTATTAAAAGATACATTACATTGATTATAGTGAACTTAATAACATCATTGATAAGAACAAGTATCGATTTCCTCATATCAATGGATTTTTCGATCAGCTTTAGGGTGTTTAGTATTTTCTAAAGATTAATCCCAGGTCTGGATATATCTTTCTAAATGTAAAGGAGGAAGACATTACAAGGATTTTTATGAACATAATGAGTTTTTGGTTATTCTTTTCAGGTTGATTAATGCACTTGTTGTATTTATAGATCTTATAAAAAATGTTTTCCTTGAGTATTTGGAAACAAATTGTGTTTTTCATTGATGAAATTTTGTTTTATTCCAAATTTTATGAGAAACATGAGAAAAATATAATATTTTTTCATATATTAAAGTAAAATAAGTCATTTAGAGAATTTTAATAAGGATAATTTTTGTTACAATAAATTTCATTACATGGGAAATGTTTTTTAATGCTGGAAAACCTATTTACTCCTAGAAAACTAAAGTAATGGAATAATAATCAAGACATGAAAATGAAATGGATATTCCATGTATTATTGGATTAGTAGGTTACAACTGATGATTTGTTAAAAAAATTTCTCGATTACTTATCCCAAATAATTACTTTAAATTTTTGTCAAATTTATCTAGATAAAATATTTGGATGAATTCTTTCATAAATTTAAATGAAAATTGATAAAATTATCAACTATTATCCTTTCCAAAAATAAATAGAAATTTTTTACTTAAATATATGCTTATTTTATGTTAAAATGTTCTTTATTGATAGAATACGATTGTGTAATTTCATATACTTCACGACAATTGAAATTTAATGAGTATAATTATACTACGCATTATCTTCAGCTTCATGTGGTAGTTCTTGATTCAAAAATTTGTAGGAATATTTTATATGGGGTAAAATTTGAAATATATACTGATAATAAAATTTTATAGTATACATTTTCTCAACAAAATTGAATAAAAGGTAGATAATATGGTTGAAACTGATAATGGATTATGATTTCATGATTCTATATCATTAGGGTAAATAATAAAACAAAGTTAATTCCATGATATAAAAATACAATGTATCATTTAACCATGATAAATTTGTAGCTTGCTCGTTTTTTAAGTATTTAATTAATTTTGACCTACAAAATTTTTATTTCTCAACTCCCACTCTTTTGGTTTACGTATCAATGTAGTTATCTATATTAGAAATAATTAAGAATACCCATAAAGAAGATTGTGATTTGAAAGAAAAGGTATAATTTGATAAAAACATTATGTTTCCTAAGTTTAAAATTTCTAAAGAGGTTTTGTGTTCCAATTGATTCCCATTTGCAAAAGGAATTGGTCAGAGATGCTTTTAGCTATCCATTTTCTGTTTATCTCAATAACACTAAAAGATATTAAGAACCAAAATAGTATTATTGGTGTGGTGGAACAAAAAATGATATTTTATTTTACCATTAAATTTTTGACTTTTCAACACGTTATAGAATATTGAAAACTACTAAAGTGGATGGTGCATCATTTTTTAGTAACTGAATCGAAATAGGATAATTTATTCAGGGTTTTAGTGTTGGATTGCCAAATAAATCTTTATTTAATAATTAAATTTGGGTCATTATTGATCATTTGACTAAATATTTTAATTTTATTCCAATTTTAGATATTATTTCAATAATATCATTAAATTTTAAATGAATAATGTTATGTTCGATAGTGTATATAACATACAACACTGAGGATAAATGACACGCGAAATATATGACTGCTACAACATATCCATTAAATCATTGTGTAAAAATAGGATTAACTAATTTATAAAAATATATAGACAAGTCCTACTTAATATAATTTTATTAATAAATTCTTAGTGAATAATCTCTCAATTTTTAGTAATTCATTTTATTCTTTTAAAAAATACATTTCCTTCAAAAATGAGTTTTATTGATTTTTTTTAGAAAATGTTATAATTAATTTATATAATTATAATAATATTTATTTTATTAAATTAAAATAATATTTTAAATCATAATATCAAAACTAAATTAGGTTTGAATATTGGGATTTTTATGAAAAGTTGATTTTTCAGTTAATAGTGAAAAATACTAATTTTTAAAAACGGTCACTTATTTGTATAAATTAAGTGACATAAAAATGTCATTATTATTTAAATGTGATTTATATTAACATAAGTTTTACTTATTTATATATAATCTAATTAATTACATTTAAATAATCCTTATCTTGGATGTTTGTATAAGTTTATATTCAGGCTTAAAAATGCACTTTCCTAAATAATATTTTTAAAGTGCATATTTTTTCCCCATTTTAATTAATTAAAATAACCCCTAATGTGTAAGGATATAGATTAAATGTGTATATTATATATATATAAATATTAAATTAAATTAATATAATTATTATTATATGATATACATTTATTATAAGATCATCTTGTGGTTTAAAAATATGTTTCTTGAAAAACAATTTTTTGACATGTCTTATGGGATCATCTTTAAATTAAATTCTGAAAATTTTTTGAATTTAATTTTGTAAAATGGATTACATATTTTTAATCATATTAATCTATATTATATAATAAATTTAACTTAATTTTTTATAATTAGTAGTGAAATTAATAAAAAAAATTAATAGTGGTTAAGGTTAAAATGGTTTTTCTGGGGGTCAAACTAATAATATTATGGTTAAAAAGGCCATAAAAACTTATTTAAATTGTATTTTATGGACATATATAGACCATATCACATGTGAGTATTTAGAGTGGTCCATTTAAGAGACCTATGGGATGTGTAAAATGCGGATATAATTCTATATTTAAAAAAATCAAAGTGTGCCCTCCCCTCAACATATAAAATTACGACCCCTATCCTTTCCACATCAAACTTATAATTACATTAATTAGACAATAACTGAAAAAATAACTTAAATAAGTACCTTCCCATGTCCTAGAATCATTTTTTTATTATAAATCTAATGTAGGATATATTTTGGTATAATCCTAAAAATGTGGTCTGAAAAAGAGGTATCTTTCTTAATAGAGTGTTTTTATTTTGTTTATTCTAACACCTACTTAAAATATTCTTCAAACACGATTATACAATAAAATAAATATATAACATATAATGATATGTTATTATGATAATGGAATAACCTACATTCATCTCCTATTACATCAAATGGGGAATGAAACGATTGTTCATGTGTACGGAGAACTATAGCTTCACAAACTAATGTAATTTGTTTTCCATCATCACCTATCACTGATGGTTATAATAAAGGAATTAATTTTTTTATATGATACTGATGACATATTTATAATTACTAAATGATAATAAATCATATATTTTCTTACCTAAAAAATCATTGAAATATTATAATTTCGTTCATTGGTACGTTTCAACTACCTCCTCCATGAAGTCATTCAATTCATTGTTCATATCTATATAACATAGATGTTATATATAAGTGTATTTAAAGAAATAATATTATATTTATGGTATTATTCTCATTATATAATGATAAAATAATACTCAAATTCTTTTTATAATGATCATTAAAAAATAGAAACATTGCACATGCGTACGTATGACCTACCATCTCATTGATTGTAACATAGTTAATTTTTCATTAACATTATTCATGGTTTATTTTAAAAGTATAATTGATAATTATTTCATTAATATTACATTATATATTACAGAACAATTAACCCTTCAACAATGGTCAACATACTGAAGCGGATCTAAAAATATGGAATGAATGTCCTCAAAACACCTAATGTGAACTTAACTGAATAAGTATTTAAATATGTTATTAAAAAATAAATAAAATAGATGATTTATGTATATGGTATTAAACCTAGAAAATTTTATTATGAAATAAAATAGTTTATGTGATTTTACTATATAGGAGTTAAAATCCATTCATGGATGGTCTGGACTGGAGGTAAGGTTCTCTCATCTAACTTTTATATTTGTGAGACATATGTCATATTAACCACTTATTTATATTTTAAGGTGTATAAACTACACATGAATTTATTTTATTACTATTTTCATGAAAATTATTGGTATTAAAAATTCTATATTTGGTTATATATTTTATGAGGATTTCATACAATGATTAACAAAGCAATACGTTATTTCATCCAAATTTATTTTTATTGAGACATATTTTAATTTTATAAAACAAATTTATTTTATGAGGTGTGTGTATATTAACCCTTTTTAATGTTATATCATGAATCCTTCATACTTAGTGGTATTCTAATTTTCAACTATAATTATTTTATTCAAGTGGATTTAAATTTAGTTTTATTAAATGTTAAAGGGTTTTTCGACTTAATTTCATTTCATTGGGAAACAACTCTTCTTTATTGACTTCTCTCTCACATGATTATGTGTGATTTTAAATCTATTTTTTTTACTAACAATATTTTCTCTGTGTTTTAATTTTTTTATGTAATAACTCTATTAATTAACTATCAATTAAATTATATAATCAATATAAGAGTTATTTATCTCAAATTCCCTTTCTTTGGTAAATATGTTTTATGATATGCACCAATATTACTTTAATAGGTTTATATAACGACCCTTTTGTTGTTAATATCATGAATATATTTATTATAATTATATTTATGGTTTAATTTATTCTCTAATGGGTCTTACTATTTTAAAGCTAACAAAGTTGAAAATTATTTATCTTATAATATTCTTTCTTTTAAAGATTGTTTATGTTGAATTTTATTTTATATTTCTCTTGAACCACATATATTTTATGAAAAAATATTTATGAATGGGGTCCACAAGTTTAATTTTCATTTCCTTCTTACTGATTAAATAAAAATGAAGAAAGTTTTTTGTAAGTGATATTGATCTTGTATATTCTTTTAGATCATGAAACCTTCTCTTCTATATATGTTTTTTCTAAAATAATTTCCATAATAATGTTTTATAAACATAAAATATTTCTTAAAGTTATTTTGCATGATCTTTTACATTATTTTAAAAGGTTTTAAAAATTAAATTTCTAGATGTTTTCCAAATGGGTCTATTTTGACTCCCTTTATAAAATGTTTGAATAGAATATTTATTTTAATGTTTACAACTTGAATGTATTTTACTGTCATCATTTACATTATAATCCTTTAATTATCCTTTATATGTTTCGAAGTTTATTTTTAAATAAAATTATGTTTAAAATATTTTTTGGATTTTTGTTTTTTAAAAGTGTTTTTTATAGTGAAAAGTTTATTTTCCTTAAGAATATTTTTAATGACCTTTTCATGGAATTTAAATTCATCAATTTCAACAACCCTTGATGCTTCTTATTATCTGTTGGGCATATTTTGAAATTCTACCATCTTCATTGTTTCTATATATAGATTATTATTGCTTCAAAGAGATGTTCATGGGACCCATTCTTTTTCCATGTTTAATATAATGATGAATTAAATAATTGGTGTTTTTATGAGTTTTATGATGAGATGCCATATATATGTACTTTATTTATGTTATGTTTCTTTGAAATTGTTTATAACTGGTTTATCCCTACTATAGATGATTGTTGAGACCAATATAGTATTTACGATGGGTTGGGCCACCTTATAGATCAATATATGATGGGTTGAGCCTAATTATTTCTCATTATATGGTGGGTTGATCCCCATATTCTTCATGATATGATATGAGATCCCCGTCATAGCTCTCCAATTAATTAGGAAATGACTATGTTATTTAGATAATTTTATTAAAATATAGACGTATGGTAATTCAAATTTGTAAAGGTTCTATGAAAATAGTGTTCAGAGATACCAATGAATTTTTTGTTTTTTATATGGGTTTTTAATAATTAATTTTATCAATATTAATATGACGTGACTCATGGTTATTGATTCCCATGAAACTTATAGTTTTTTAATATTTATTCCATAAAATATGTTTATTTATCCATGTTTGATGGGTATGATTTCTCTTATGTTATTCTAATGCACTTTGATTAAGTAGTTATGACCCTATTTGTATCCTAATATAACTAATGAAATTCAATTGTTAATTCTTATGTTTACCCTTGCTGAGAATTTTAGATCACGCTTCTTGGGTTTTATATTCCCCAAGTTAGGATTAATGATGTTATATGACTTGTGTCTATAATGGTTTTATTGGTGAATAATTTTGTGTGATATGTTGAAGACATAATACAAAACATTAAATGATGTGTATAGTGTGAATGATACACTATTGATGTCATGGTAATTCATTATTTAATATTTTTTCCTAATTCTATATAACAATGCACCTAAAATGTCATTGGAAATTTATGTGAACTAATATATCCTTTTAATATTGTATTTTTTTATGGAAAAAAATCATTTACATTCATTGGTATCAAATCCATAAATTTAAAGTTCATTTTATTGGAAAGATATCTCGAAGTATGGGTTTGAGGATTTTATAGTTGGTTTAAGAGTATGGTTTATATAGATTTGTAGGATTGGATGTTATTTAAAATTATGTTAAAATTTTTATAATACCATAAAGGTTAGTACGCAAGGAAAAATAATGATTATTTTAGATAAAAGGAAACGGTTGAATAAGTAATGGCATGGTTAAGGATATATTAGCATCACTAAATATTCTTGTGGTTATTATTAACAAGATATCACTAGTTATGATTAAAAAAATGAACCTCAGTGAGATTCATAACACACAAAACAAGATATAATTACGGATCTATGGAATTTAATGTGATAATAATAAAAGTAAAAAAATTCAATGGTTGATGTGTCTGGAATTTTGGAAGAAGATTCCAAGAATATTTACTAAGATAACAAGAAGATGTTTTTTATGTGGTAATGGAGGGAATAAAGAAAAAATCATATATGGAAAAAAATAAATTCTCATTTAATTCCATGAAGTAGGATAAAATTATTCCCAAGGTATAAATTGAATTTTTTAAATGTGGAGAGTATGGGAACTATGAAAATTTATGTACTATAGTGAAATCTTATAAATGATATCAATAAGATTGTATAGAAAAATCACTAACAATTCCTAATTCCATTATATTTGAAGATGGGAAAGCTATAAATAAAATTTGAAAGGTATGTATTATATTCTGCATTATTTTTTGAATTTATTTAATCTTAGGAAATAATTCATATTTTTTCATGAGAAGGATGTATTAAAGAATAAGGAGGAAAATCACGGTTATTGGGTTATAAAGAATGTTGAGTGAGAATGTATCTAGATATAATTATTCAAGAGCTATGATGTAGGGGTAGATTTATAGATTATCAAAAGTTTAAATTCATTAGTAATTTTTTATGTGATGATAGTACTTTTGGATACATTTATTAAGTTTTGATAAATGTTTTAGGTATAGGTAAATCATTGTTTAACATGTGAAAATGTTATTTGAGTAAAAAATATTTTTGTTTTTTTGAAATATGTTTAAAGGTGTTGACAAAATTTAGATTTTATAAGATATTTGATGATTAATAATATTTTTTAGGATGTTCAATATATTTATGGTAATGTTTTAATAATTATATTAGTATATTTTTTGAAAAAAATGACAACTTGTTACATCAAGAAAGCCTGAGGGGCTTCAACCCACAACTGATGGATGGAAAGGGTGTAGTTCATACCACTAGACTATGTGATTTCTTGGTTAGTAATAAATAATTTATCTTATTAAAATCATCAAAATGTAATTATTAAATTGATTTTCGGAATATTTTTTTTATCGTATAGACAACCGCTGGTTTGAAAAGTGACATAGTGATTAGGAGATTAATGTTATTTTACAAGAAGTTCACAATTTTCGGAAACTATAAAAATTAATCTAAACCAAACAATAATGGATTTAATTTTATATATAATGATGGAATTATATTTTTGAACAATATATTATTTTACAATAGATTTGTGGTGATTCAATTTATTTATAGAAATGATTAGTATATCTTGAAGATTATGTAATTATAGAACATACATTTCTTTGGAATGAGACATGGAATGTGATTGGAGATATTGGAATATAAATATTAAATAAATCTTATAATAATATTTTATCCAATCCTTCTGAATTTTGGGTTTCAATTTTTTTTTCAAATATTCTGAATAATTTTAAGGACAATTATTTATCTAATGATTTAGTTTGAACATCGGGTACAACTGTTGAATTTTAGAGATTAATGATATAAAGGTTTATTAATTTTGGGAAATATGTTACCCTGTGCCATTTTTTTCTTATTATTAATGTCTAGAGACTAATGGAATATCTTTTTATCTCTTCTGAATTATATAATCCATTAGAAGATTATATTAGTGTTTTAGGCCTAAAAAATTGAAATTTAATACTCATCATTTAGAGAAAAAATGAGATTGGGGTAGAATATAATGAAATGAAGAAATTTTACTTATCAAGTAGGTATAAGTTTCTTATGTTATTTATCTAAATGGTAAAATAATTCATTAAATCTAGAAAAAGGATCCTAATAAAAAATAATTATTCTATTACCATAATTTTTGTTGAAATCAAGGGTCTTTTTCATATCTCTTTGGTTTATGGTTTTTTGTTTTATGGGATTCTCATTATCATTAAATGTCTTGTGATCAACATTATATTACACTCTACATCATTATATGGGAATTAAAATCTTATCATTGTCTATATTTTAATATTTCACTAATTTTTTCCTAATTGAAAACATAGTTATTAATTATTACATGTGACCTTTTTTACTTTTATTTCCTTTTAGGTTGCTGTTCAATTAACCATTTTTATGTTGTGGGTTTTCAAGAAAAGTATTTTCAAATTTTAAAACATTGATTATAGAGATGATTTCAAATTATGAGGATGAAATTTATTTATGGGGTTTGAAAATGTAAGGCTCTAATATTTTAAAACATTAATAATATGTTTGATAGTGTATATGATAGAAATCATCGATATTAAACAACCCATAAAATATATAACCACCCTAGACATTAAATTCGTGGTTATGAATATTATTAACTACATTATGAAATATATATATATATACTTAGGTCCTACTCAATATAAATATATAGATAAATTCTTAGTAATTAATCACTCATTTTTTAGTAAGTCATTTTATTCTTCAAAAAATAAAATTTCATCTAGAACGATTTTATTGAATTTTGTGAGAAAATAATATAATTAGTTTTTATAAATTTTAGAAAATTAATTTGATAAAATTAAATAAATTATTTAAATAATACTATCAAAGGTAAGTTTGGGTGAAATTTTGGAACTATTATGAAGATATATATTTTTTAGTGAATTGAGAAAAATAATGTTTTTTATAAAACTATCAATTATTTTCATAAATTAAGTAAATTAAAAATTCCATTTTAATTTTAATTTTAATTAAAATTAAAATAAGAGTTATTTAATTATATTTAATAATTTTAATTACCTTTAAATAATCTTTATACTATGTTTTAGTATATGTTATTTTTTAGGCTTAAAAATACACTTTCTTGAAAACTGTTTTAATATAAATAATTTTTATCCATTTTAATTAAATAAAAATCCCGAATTAGGTCTGATTAAAATTAATTTTGTATTTTACATTTATATAAATTTGAACTAAAATTAATATAATTATTATTAATACTTATAGAGTCAATATGATATTATTTTACGCTTGAAAAATACAAGTCTAGAAAAACCATTTTTCGACATGTTTTGAGGGTTCATTTTTAAATTAATGTTACCCACTATTGTGAATATAAATAGGTAAAAATGATACTATTTTTTACCCATAAAAATTTATATTATATAATAATATCACATATATTCTTTATCATAATGAATAGTGAAACATTAAATATCTTTTACCACGGTTAAGGTTAAAAAAAGTTTACCAGGAGGAAAAAATAAAAATATAAGTTTTAAA
Organism: Viscum album; assembly: GCA_963277665.1. Taxonomy (NCBI): domain Eukaryota; kingdom Viridiplantae; phylum Streptophyta; class Magnoliopsida; order Santalales; family Viscaceae; genus Viscum; species Viscum album. The sequence goes on along the minus strand of CAUJRU010002168.1, from coordinate 22,390 downwards.
ATGACCTAAAAACTTATATAAACTTTATTTTATGAAAATATTTAAATATAATATCATCTAATACTCTATAATGGTCAATTTGGGAGCCATATTGGGTGTGTTAAACTTGATTATAATTCTTTCTTTCAAAAATTTCATGTGTGTCTACCCCCTCGCTTATATAGGGACACCCGCTTTCCTCTATAATTAACACTTAGAAATCATTATTTTCATATAAGAAATTCCCAAATAAATTAATTAATTCCCACCCCATGTATTATAGCCCTTTTATGGTTCATAAATTCAATTTAGGGAGGCTTTAGGTATAATATGAAAGAGGTGGTCTCAAGAAGTGGTATCATTCTTAACCGATCATTTTTGTATTGTTTCTTCTTCCACCTCCATAAAATATTATTAAAACATGATGATATAATAAAATAATTATATAAAATGTAATTTTATTTTATTATGTTAATTTATTAACCTAAATCCATCTCCTCTTAAATCAAATTTTAAATAAATCCATCATTCCTGGTTAAGGAAGACTACCCCCTTATGAACCGATGTAATTTTCTTTCCATCACCATCTCTTACGACAAGTTATAATAATGAAATTATTGTTTGTGTATTATATTCAGAAATATTTATAATACTAGAAATATAATATGTCATATATTTACTTAAATTTCTATTCATTTAATGTTGATAACATCATTCATGCATACATGTGGACTACAGCCTCCACGAAGCTATGTGATTCTTTTCTCATCACCACATCACATTGATGATATATATAATAATATTTAGAGAGAAAAATATGATATTTATGATATTATTTTCATTATTTAATGTTAAAATAATACTTACCTTCTTTCAATAATGATCTCTTAAATATAGAAACATTGCTCATGAGTAAGTATAATATAACGTCTCTAGGATTGTAACGTAGTTCATTTTTTATTAATATTATTCATAGTTGGTTTTAAAAGTATAATTTATGTATAAAATTTATAATTATTTCAATATTATTATGATGGATATGATTTAAAAATGACCCCTTTGACCACAATAAACATACCAAATCTGTTTTCATAATATAGACTAAATATCCTCAAAAATCATAAAGTTGACATAACTAATTGAGTATTTAAATATCTAATTATAAATAAATAAAATAAAATATTTAAGTATAATATATTGAAAATTTAAAATTTAATAATAAAATAAAAAAATTATTATTAGTTTATTACACATGAGTTAAAGTAAATACAAGGAAAGTTTTGACTAGAGGTAAGGGTTTCTTGTGTCACATTTATTTCTATGAGTCATATTCCATACTCACCATTTATTTATATTGTGGTGTATTTAATATACATGAATTTATTATAGGATTATTTTCATGTATATTATTGGGATTTAGAAATCCATATGTGTTTTTCTCTTATTTGAGGTTTTGATCCCGATATTGACAAAGTAATAAGGGATTTCATCTCAATTTATTTTCATTGAGGAATTTTTTATTGTTGTGAACATAATTTATTTTATGAGGTATATATTTACTACCATTTTTTATTTTATATCATTAATCCTTAAAATTTCATTGTATTATAATGTTAATCATTACTTATTTCACCCAAGATGATTTTAATTGAAAGAAACTAGGTATTAAAGAGTTTCTCAACTCAATTACATTTCATTGGGTTACCACTCTTCTTCATTGACACTGTTATAACACGATTATGTATGATTTGATCAATAATTTTTGTAATCTATATTACCAATTTTTTGGGTTTATTTTATTTTTTTACACATAATCACTCCATTAATTTACTCACAATTGAATGATATGATCTTTTTAGTGGTTATTCGTCTAAAATTCCCTTTATTCGGGCTATAAGTTTAATGATATCCACCTATATTATTTTATGAGGTGTATATACTACCCCTTTAACATGTAATATTATGAATCTATTTATGTTATTGATATTTTAAGTTTTTTTAGATGTTATTATTTCATGGGATTGATGATTCAAAAGTTACCAATGTTGAAAAGGATTTGTGCTTCAATCCCTTTTATATTCGGTAACACTACTACAAAAATGGGATTTATTAGTGCTCAAAAAGGGAATTAACAGCGCTATAAAAGCACTATAAAGCTCAGCGCTGACAAGGGGGGTCCCCTTTATCAGTGATAAAAATGCACTGATAAAAGGTAGCTTTTATCAGTGATAAAAAATGCTGATAAAGGTTGCCTTTATCATCGCTAAAAAGTCAATGATAAAGGGATTCATTATCAGTGATAAAAAATCACTGATAAGGGGATTATTTATCAGTGCTTCTTTAGCACTAATAAAGTGATACTTTATTAGTACTTAGTTATAGATGATAATGGTGCCATTTTTCAGTGATAAAAAAGCATTCATAAATTCCTTGCTTGTTGTAGCAAAAAATTCTATAGCAGCACACCCAAACAAGACGTGAAAAAATGTCATCATATCAAAAAGTATACCCGTACAAAATTAACACATAATTCATAAATAAATTACAACAAGAATACATGTAAAACAAGTATACCCATACAACAAGTATACTCATACACCATTAACACATAATTCATAAGTTAATTAAATACATAAATAATTCAATTCAGAATTCAGGTGGTTGGGGGCTGTTCAGGGGTTTGGGGAGGTTGTCCAAGGGGAATAGAGGGTGTCCATGGGTGGGGTATCTGGGGGGATTGGGGTGTCCAGGGGGGATATCCAGGGGTTGTTTATGGTGGTGTGCAGGGGGTGGTGTGGTGTCCATGGGGTTGGGGGGGGGGGCTTTCTAGGGGGTGGGGGTGTCTAGGGGGTGGGGGTGTCCAGGGGGTGGGGGTGTCCAGGTGGTGGGTGGTGTCTAGGATGGGTGGGCGTGTCCAGGGGATGGGGGAATCCAGGGTGTTGGGGGTGTCCCGGGGGTGAAGGGATGGGTGTCTAAGGGTTGGGGGGCTTTCTAGGGGGTGGTATGTCTAGGGGGTAGGGTGTCCAAGGGGATGGGGGTGTCCAGGGGTGGGGTGGTTTATAGGGGGTGGGGGCAGTGTCCAGGGGGTGGGGTTGTGTCCAGGGGGTGGGGGTAGTGTCCAGGGGTTGGGGTGGTGTCCAAGGGGGTGGGCGGTCTAGGAGGTTCGGGGTTGCCTAAGGGGGTGGGGTGGTGTCCAGGGGGTGGGGGTGGTTGTCCATGGGGTGGGGGTGTCCAGGGGGTGGGGGTAGGGTCTAGGAGGGGTGGGGGTGTCCAGGGGGTGGGGTTATCTTGGGGTTAAGGGGTGTCTAGGGGGTGGGGGCTGTCCAGGGTGGTGGGGGCTATCCATGGGGGTGTCCAGGGGGTGGGGTGGTGTCCAGGGTGTTGGGGGGATTTCTAGGGGTGGGGGTGCCCAGGGGTGGGGGTGTCCAAGGGGTGGGGGTGTCCAAGGGGTGGGGTGGTGTCCAGGGGTGGGGGTGGGGGCGGTCTAGGGGATGGGGCTATCCAAGGGGGTGGGGTGGTGTCCAGGGGGTGGGGGTGGTTGTCCATCGGGGTGGGGGTGTCTAGGTGGTGGGGTGGTGTCTAGGAGGGGTGGGGGCGTCCAGGGGGTGGGAATTGTCCATGTGTTTGGGGTTGTGCAAGGGTGTGGGGGACTATCCAGGGTGGGGGGGTTTCCATGGGGTTGTCCAAGGGGGTGGGGTGGTGTCCAGGGGGTGGGGTGGTGTCCAAGGGGTGGGGGCATTAATGGTCTTAAGGGAATGAATTTCATTGATTTTAAGATCATTGGTATTTTTAAAATGCTTTTGGAATAGTGTTTATTTAAATAGTATGTGTCTCTTTAGAAAAAATGAATGCTTTTGGTGTGTATGGTAGGAAGGGGATTTTTGTACATCAATTGTTGTTTTGGCTTAAAATTATGTCCATTTAAAAAAAAGAGACACTTTGAGTGATACTGGCCACATCGTGCCTCAGATAGAGGCGAGGTTGACACTTATACATCACAAATTACCCATGGATCATTATAATAATGTATCTACACAATATGAATGTGTTTGGTTGGTTTTCTTTATATCAGTTGTTGATTTCACGTAAACTTTTGCGCATTTTAAACAAAAGAGATACACCTTAAGTGATACCGGCCACACCATGCCATTAATTGAGGTGGGGTTGACTGCTACACATCACAAATGACCCATTGATTGTTATCCTAAATTATCATCACAATCTGAATGCGTTTGGTCAGTTCTCCATACGTCAGTTGTTGTTTTCACTTAGAATTTTGTCCATTTTAAACAAAAGAGAGAAACTTTGAGCGATACCAGCCACATCGTGTCTCATATTGAAAAGGGGTTGACTCCTACACGACACAAATGACCCATGTATAATTATCCTAAATTATCAACACAATCCAAATGCGTTTGGTTGGTTTTCCATATGTCGGTTGTTGTTTTCACTTAAACTACTATCCATTTTAAACAAAAGAGTGAAACTTTGAGTGATACTGGCCACACCATGCCTTAGATTAAGGCAGGGTTGACTCTAACACGTTACAAATTACCCATGGATCGTTATCCTAAATTAGAAACACAATATTAATTTTTTTGGTCAGTTTTCCATATGTCAGTTGTTGTTTTCACTTAAACTTTCGTCCATTTTAAACAATAGAGAGACACTTTGACTGATACCAGCAACACTGTGCATAGGATTGATTCATGGTTGACTTTTACAGGTCACACATGACCCATGTATTGTTATCCTAATTTATCAACATAATCCGAATGTGTTTGGTTGGTTTTACATATGTCAGTTGTTGTTTTCACATTAAATTTTGTCTATTTTAAACAAAAGAGAGACACATTGAGTAATACTGGCCACACCATACCTCATATTGATGTGGGGTTGAGTAATACATGTAAAAAATGATCCATTTATTGTTATGTTAAATTATCAACACAATCTGAATGTGGATGGTCAGTTTTCCTTACGTTAGTTGTTGTTTTCACTTAAGATTCTGTCCATTTTAAACAAAATAGAGAAACATTGAGTGATACTGGTCACACCGTGCCTCATATTGAGGATAAGTTGACTCTTACCCGTCAAACATGATCCCTGGATCGTTCTCTTAATGTATCAACGCAATCCGAATGCGTTTGGTAAGTTTTCCGTATGTCAGTTATTGTTTTCACATAAAATTATGTCCATTTTAAACAAAAGAGAGACAATTTGAGTGATACCAGCCACAACGTGCCTCAGATTGAGATTATTTTGACTCTTACACATCCAAAATGACCCATGGATCATTCTCATAATGTATCAACACAATCCGAATCCGTTTGGTCAGTTTTCCGTATGTCAGTTGTTGTTTTCACTTAAAATTCTGTCCATTTTAAACAAAAGAGAGACACTTTGAGTGATACTGGCCACACCATGCCTCATATTGAGGCAGGGTTGAGTTTTACATGTTACACATGACCCGTGGATAGTTCTCCTAAATTATCAACACAATCCAAATTCTTTTGGTCGGTTTTCCGTATGTCAGTTGTGGTTTTCACTTAAAATTCTGTCCATTTTAAACAAAAGAGAACAAATTTGAGTGATATTGGTTACATTGTGCCTCGTATTGAGGCAAGGATGACTCTTACATGTCAAAAATGACCCAAGGATCGTTCTCCCAAATTATAAAAACAATATGAATGTGTTTGGATGGTTTTCTATATGATAGTTGTTGTTTTCACTTAAAATCTTGTCCATTTTTAAAAAAAATAGAGATACTTTGAGTGATAATGGACACACCGTGCAACAAATTGAGGTGGGGTTGACTCTTACACGTCTTTTATGACCCATGTATCATTTTTATAAAGTATCAACAAAATTATAATGCGTTTGGTTGGTTTTTCTTTTGTCTGTTTCTCTTTTCACTTAAAATTATGTCCATTTTAAATAAAAGAGAGACATTTTGAGTGATACTAGACACACCATGCTTCTTATTGAAGAAGCGTTGACTCTTACATGTCCAAAATGACCAATGTATCATTCTCCTAAAGTATCAACATAATATGAATTCATTTGGTTGGTTTTCTGTACATCAATTGTTGTTTTCACTTAAAATTTTGTCCATTTTAAACAAAAGAGAGACACTTTGGGTGATATTGGCCACACTGTGCCTCGTATTGAGGAGGGGTTGACATTTACATGTCACACATGACCCATGGATTGTTATTATAAATTATCCACACAATTCAACTACTTTTGGTTAGTTTTCCGTAAGTCAGTTGTTGTTTTCATTTAAAAATCTATCTATTTTAAACAAAAGAGAGACACTTTGAGTGATACCGGCCACATTGTGCCTCATATTGAGGAGGTGTTTCTCATACACATCCAAAATGAACCATGGATAGTTCTATTAAAGTCTCAACACAACAATAATGTTTTTGGTCAATTTTATGTATGGTAGTTGTTGTTTTCACATAAAATTTTGTCCATTTTAAACAAAAGAGAGACACTTTGAGTGATACCAGTCACACCGTGTCATGGATTGAGGCAGGTTTGACTCGTACACATCAAAAATGACCCATGGATCGTTCTTCTAAAGTAAAAACATAATAATAATGTGTTTGGTTGGTTTTACGTAAGTCAGTTGTTGTTTTCACTTAAAATTATGTTCATTTTAAACAAAAGAGAGACACTTTGAGTGATACCAGTCACGCCATGCCTTGGATTGAGGTGGGGTTGACTTATACACATCACAAATGATCGATGGATTGTTCTCCTAAAGTATAAACACAATACGAATGCATTGTTTGGATATGAAGGTATTTTGGAAATTTTAATCTTTTTACTTTTCCAAATCACAAAAATAAGTGGTTCATCATTCTTGCTTGTTGCTGGTGAATTTAATCTATTAAAATGGACAAATGAATCATTAGAGAAAATATGTTTTATTTAATAATGATAAAAATTTTCCTACGAACATTTACATACAACAATTTTCTTCTTTTGATCTCTTTAACCCCTCTAAAAAATGGCCTCCAATTGTACATGTCCCCAAGTCAGATCTTCATGATATTTGTGTACAATCTTCCATCAGGTATGTGTCCTAATCGTTTCTGAACAAATCTACATCATCTTGTGAATATTAGTCTTTTCAACAGTCAAATTAGTACTATAAAAAATATAAATAAATAATTAATAAATAATTTAAATGAAATAGTAGTTGTTTTATAAAATACCTCTTTAGGGATGCTAATTTGTTGATGGAAAATGATCTCTCTCATAAATATATAAACATAATAACCACAATCATTATCGTTAGTTTATTTTGGACACTAAATAAACTTTGATCATTAGGAGAATAAGTAACTTTTTATGTGTGTTTGGATGGTGAAATTTTATTATATATACCCTGATACCGGTACAGGCGTAATATTTTTTTCGCAACCTTATGATTAGCTCCTGTCCTCATTCCTTTTTATAGAAGATATTGATACACCACCCTATCATAATAGAATCCTCGGTAAAATATAATATAAATTATATAAATTTGTTTTTAGACATAAAACATAGGATTTAGTGTCTTATAGATTCACAAATTCTATCATGTGTGGTCGGTTTGTTGGATATCCTTGCATTGAATCCAGAAAATTAATCTTTAGAGTATCCAAGTTCACCATAATTAGCAGCCAATGTTTCCTAAAAACACAACAAGGAATAAGTATAAAAGTAGTTAAAATATAATTTATATGATTTAATCATAGAGTTTTACCCCTTCATGGTTGGTATTAGGAATAGTCTGTCATCTGTAATCTTGCTTTCAAATGTTTTCAGCAAACCTTTCACTATTTCATCCTTTTTTATGGCTCTAATTTCATTAGTTGTGTTGATGTGGTATGAGGACTAACGAGTCTGAATTTTGGCTCATGGGAAAATCCCTTCAACTATTTTTCATATATACACCTTCTAATGAAATGAAATCCATTTAGTCATAATTAGCACATTTTATTTGCTTTTAGAAAGTCAATTCATGAAAACATACCTCATATATAATTCACAATTGTGATGCCTAGCCAATTGTATTCAAGGATATCATTTACATTTTTTATAGAAATGAAATCTTGAATTTCCTCTCCACATATATTCATTTAAAAAAAACTATATGACTACTATCATTTTTTAGCTTTGTATCCACATGAGTCTTCAATTCTAGTAAATGTGGATAGAGAACAGGTGGTGTTATTGTGCTTTCAGTAGATCTTTGGGATCGGTTGGTCGATCTTTTAGATGATTTTGATCCCACGTTTCTTGTCACCCCTTCCCTTTCTCCGTCTATAATAAAATTCATTGGTTCAGACCTTTTTCATTAATTCTTAAAGGATTACCTTGAAAAAAATTGAAATAAATACCTATTTTTTCACATGTATTATTACAAGTTGTGATGGCCAACCAATGAATATCCCAATAACCTTTTCAACCGTATGAATATCATCATCATCAAGTGGAATACATAGATCTGTATTTGGCTCATGAGCTACATTAATTGTCACTTTCAGATGATCTTTTGAAAGTGTTTTATTATACAGCTTATCCTCTGGGATGTTGAACACTATAGCTCTCGCGAAAAGGTGATAGGTGGGTGTTGACAGATATAAATCGTAGTCATTATCACCCTATAAAAGATTAGTATAGGAAAAGTATCTTTGTTTGTATAATTCACATTTCACAGTCATTATCATTGCTTTTAATTAGCACTGATAAATATTTACCTTTATCAGTGCTTTTTCCTTAGCGCTGATAAAAGGTGGTGCTTCCCTTGCTCGTTTTTTTAGTATTGTAATATTTATAATGATGTTTATTTTAGAGGAAATAACATGATATTATTTTTATTAACCACATATCTTTACTTACCCACTATTTTATTAATGTGTTCTACATATTTAATTACCATTTCCTCCCTTATTTATTAATTAAACATCAATAAAGTTGTTTGTAAGTGATATTGATCTTTTATATTATTTTAGAACGTGAATCTTCCTATTCCATATCCATATTTTCCGAAACAAATTTAAAAAATGTTTTTTTATATTCATAAAATATTTCCTGAATATATTTTAAATGTTCTTTTATCTTATTTTAAAAGTTTTTAAAAGGAAATTTCTTAACGTTTTCCAAATGGTCCCATATTGACTCCCTTTATAAAATGTTTGAAAATAATGTTTATTTTAACATTTTCAATGTGAACAGAATTTCCCTCCATCATTTCCATTATTTTCCTTCAAGTATCCTTTATATGTTTCCAATTTTATTTTCATATATATGTATTATCATAAAAGATTGTGAATTTTTAGTTTTTAAAAGTGATTTTCAAAGTGAAAGGGTTATTTTTTCCAAATAATGTTTTTAATACCCATTTTATGGTATTTATATTCATAAAAATAAAAAAAACAATAATGATAATTATGATCTGTTAGGGTTATTTTTTTAAGGATAACATTATTATTATTTATCTATATAGATTATGTTTGTTTCAAATATATTTTCATGGATCACATTCCATTTACATGATTTAAAAAATATAAAATTAATAATGGATGTCTCATTAAGTTTTATGATGAGATGAAACCTCTATGAACTTTATTTATGTTATGGTTATTGGAATGTGTTTAAAAATGGTTGAGACCCATTATATTCCATGAGTGATCCTAATAAAGCCTATAATATGGGTTGAGCTATATTATAGCTCAATATATGATGGTTTGAACCCTATTATAGCTCAATATATTAATGTTTTATCCCCATTACAGCACATGATATGATGGGGGGACCCTTTATTTCTTTCTGATGTATTTGGTAATGATTATGTTATCTATATAAATGTACTGAATGTTTTCCGTTGGTTTTTCAAATTTTTAAGTGTTCTATAAAGACAATGTTCTAAGATACCTTCATGTTTTATTTATGCTTTCTATGTGTTTTTAATGATTCAATTGATTAAGATTGACATCACATGTCTCTTGATTATTGATTCATATGACTCTTTCTATTTCTAGATTATATTCTATGTTATATGTTTATTGATCAAAGTATCATGGGTATGTGTTCTCTTATATTATTCTCATACACTTTTATTATTTAATGGTACCCTTTTTCTCATATTATATTCGCTGGTGTAATTCAATTGTTAATACATATATTAATAATTTTTCATCATTTGAGATCACCCTTCTCATGTTTCATATTCCCCATGTTATAAAGAATGATATTAGATAATTTTTGTCAAGAAATTTTTTGTACGTGAATAATTTTGTTAGAGATGTTGATGAATTAATATAGAATACGAAAATCATGGTATATTAGTAATGATACTCTCTTGAAGTCGTTAATATTGACCATGTAATAGCTTTTTCTGATTTTATAAGACTATAAACCCAAAAGGTCCTTGTTTATGCATGTGATCCAATATATCATTTTCATGTTTTATGTTTTAAATGGAAAAAATTGGGTCACATTAGTATCAAAGACATAAATGTAAAGTTTATGTTTTTGCACCATATTTGGAATTGATGGTTTGAGGTTGTTATAATGTATTTAGATAGCCTTTATAGAATTTTTCTTAATGAAATTATTATAATACATTGAGTATCTATCAATATTGTATCTAATTGCATCCCCATAATTACATAAAATTTTTCTAAAGGACTTTACATGTAATTGGGTGCCGAATTAAATTTCAATATAACTTTTCATCCTTTATCCAATGGTTAGTAAGATAAAATAATTCATAATATGGAAGATATGATTCAATATTTCTCATAAGATTATCATGGAAGTTGGGATAAATATATCTCATTGGCGTAATTTTTATAGAATAAAATTTTTCATTCTAGTATATATATTTCACCTTTTGAATCATTATATGGAATGTTATGTTAAACTCCAACACATTGGAAGAAGTTGGTGAAAATAATTTTTTTGACCATATGGTAGAAGAGATGGTTCAGAAGGTTAAAATGATACAACACCATATAAGGTAAGATGAGATGAAGTATAAAGGTTTTGAAGATAATTGATCGAATGATATCATTTTTGAGGTAGGAGATCTCGATTTTCTTAAATTATCATCTAAGAAAACTGTTATGGGTTTTGGTAGGAAAGGAAAGTTAAGTCCACAAAATATTGGTAGAGATAAAATTATGTAAAAAGTTAGAGAAGTTTCATACTAAGTGTCCTTACCTTTGAGTTTATCTTATATGTATTATGTATTCAATGTTTCATTGTTAAGGAAATATTCACCTAATTTCTTGAGCTCTTAAGTAGTTTAGTTATAAGAGACTAATTCTTATGAGGAAAAGATAGTTCAGATTATAGATAAAAAAGAGAAAGTTTAATATATTAAGATGATTCACTGGGTTCGTGTTTTATGCAATAATCACATGATTTAGTAAGTAACATGGTAATTAGAAAACATTATGAGAAAAAAAATACCTTTAATGATTATGTGATGAATAAAATCATGAGGACCCAATATATTAATGGGGAAGAATTTAACTACCCATGTAATTTCAATAATAAATAAATTTAATGTCTTACTAATATTCATGATTATATTTTTTTTATTTATAATCACTATACTAATTTTGATAAATTTTTAATTTGAAAAAAATATTTTTTCTAAGAAAAATAACATTCATGAATATTATGTTTAATTAAATAAAATAAAACTAATAATTTTTAATAATTAAATTTCATAAAATAGTTATCATTTTTAATATCCCCATATAAAGTATATCTTATGTTTTATTTTTAGTATTTTTATGAAAAGATTTATTTTTGAGTGAATCTTGAAGAATAACATTTTCTTTAAAATTATCACTTATTTTCATTAAATTGTATAATTTAATATTTGCATTATATTGGGATTTTGTTTTAAATAAACATAATATTTATTTGATAAACCAGAATATATTTAATTCTATAGGAATCAATATTATATATGAGTTTGGAATAAGTTTATTTCTATGAATAAAAACATTTTTTGAAAAAACTATTTTTCATTGAGTTTTACATAATTATATTAAAATTAATTTCTTCAAAATATACAAATTTAATAAATAAAAATTTATTTAATATTCAGAACCAAGAGGTTTCAAATTTATTAATGAGTCTAACTTTATTTTAGGTCTTTGAATATTAAAATTGGTAAAAATGTTGTCACCGTTATAAAAGGGTAAAATGAGTTAATTAAGGTAAAAATAAGTGATAAGGTCATAAAATATTCACTTAATTAATATTTTAATTTATTATTAACTCCCTTATAACACTATATATTAATTTTAATTGTTTAAGTTACATCTAACCTGGAGGGGGACTAAAACTTATTTTAAAATATTGAATAATTACAAGACTGAAACTCCCATCGCTTATTAAAGGGCACCCACACTCCTCTATTATTCATGTACATTGAGCATTTTATATAAAAATAAATAAAAAACCAGTCAATATCCCCAAACTCATCCTAGAGGCTCGCTTTAAACTAATGAACCAAACCAATAAGTCTTATGATGTAACCCAGAAGAGGTTTTCAAAGAAGATGTATAACTCTTGATCATGTGTTTTCATGTTTATTTTTTCTTCTACCTCCATAAAATATTATTTAAACATGATAATATAATCACTTAAGTATCTTAAATACACCTAAATTTTATTATGAAGATTAAATAACCATTTGTCTTCTCCTTTTATATCTAATCAAAAATGAAACCTCCACTCGTTCATACTTGTGGGATACCACCTCCATAACATGATGTGTTTTTTTTCATCAAAGAATCAAATGAAATGTTAAATAATGTATTAAATTTATATTTATGATATTTATGAAATAATGATGATTTTTAATGATAATATATTATTTATCTTCTTACCCTTACAGCCATTTGAAAATGAAAACATCAATCAAGCGTACATGCGAAATACCACCTCTACAAAGAAATGTGATTACTTTTTAGTTAATAATTCAAATTTAATGTAATAATTATATAAATAATTAATAAATATTTCATTAATAACATATTTTTGTTTATGGAAAAGTAAAATATTATTTATTTTATTTCTTTTCCACCCAACAAAAAAAATGTAAATGTCATTCAAGAATACTTATAAAATATTGTTTCCATGAAACAATGTGATTCATTTTTCATGACCAAAATACATGGATAATTTTAAATGAATATTTATTTTATAATACTGATAATAATATCTATTTTATTAATATTGATATAATTTAACCATAAATCATGTTATCATGGTAAACACATCAATGTTATTTTGATTTAATAAAAATAAAGACTCTAAAACATCAAATGTAAACTTAATAATTTTCGTAACTAAATAATACAAGGTAATAAATTTAATAAAAATAGATAATGTAATGAAAATTAAAAAATATATTAATCATTTAAATAACTACTATAATTTTATTATCCTAGAGTTAGATAATTTATGATGTTATACGAGACTTAAGGTAAGTGATTTTTCATTAAAACCTTATTTTAAAGTATACCTTTAAACTCTTTATCCATCATATATATGTTCTTAAAAATATTTGAAGAATGGTTATATTTTTAAATTAAAAATTTTTAATGTTCAAACATAAATAATTTTATTTTAAAAAAATTAAAACGGAATGTTTTCAACATTTACCATATGGGTTATTTTTGCTTCTTTTTTTTCCAAAATATGAAATAATGTTTTTTAAATGTAAATAGATTTAATGAATTTCCCACCACAATATCCATTATTCATTATAAATATTATTATAAAAATATACATCATTTTTTAATGAATATCTTATTCACTCTCTTATAGAAATTTTCCATTTTTAAGAGTTCAAAGGAAAGGGATATATATTTGTAATTTAATAAAAAAAGGAAAGTTCTATTTCATTTGGGTTCAAATGAGTTTTATTAGGGTTATTTGAGGAAAATTGAAATATTAATTTTGTTTTTTTAATGATATGGAACTTTATCAATATAGATTATGAAAGTTGATCCTAATATAGCTCCGGATGATTAGTGGACCCAATATTTCTCTCTAATGAGTTTTTTAGGGTTTTATAATGAAAAGTGACAGATTAAATTTTTTTGTTAGGAATTTACTATTTTTTCAATTGGGGATGGTTTTTTTGGACCAATAAATATAATTTAATAGGTTAATTGTAATTGAAGGAAAAGGGGGGATGATTAGCTTATTTTTACATCTTTGATATTATAGTGATATTTTGAATGTGCGAACTGAATGGCCCATTAAAAATTGTAGTTTTTTGTACCCTTTTCTTACACTGTAGTTTTTTTCATATGGAAACCTTTCTGTATGTTTTTTTGATATCCCCCTAAAATGAAAATTATATAACCACTTTTATTTTTCTTATGAAATGAAATCCCGTATATTTTTGTATTGTGATATAAGACTTCTAAAATATTGTAAAATGTGGTTCAATCCCCTTTGTTAAATCTATAAAATAGTATTTGATGTGTTGTGATGTGTTTTCATTCTTATAAGAAGTTGATATGATTTTATGATATGGTGTGGGGTGATATGATGGTTGTTTGTCCATACTTTTGTGGTGTCATGATGGTGGTTGTATGGTTGTTCATTTAGGGTGGTAGGGTGATGGTTTAGTTGGAAAAGCATTTGGTTGGTATGGTGATGGTTTTCTTGCCCATGCTTTTGGTGTGAAGAGGATATGGTAGTTTGGACTTTATTTTTTTATGGCGAGGTGATGGTATGATGGGGATGATGAGCTTCTTGTGAGGCTTGGTTGTGTTATGAAAGATGGATAGGCTATGATGGAATAATTATTTAATAATGATTGAAATTACTAGGGTTTGGTTTGGTTAATGGAAAGGAAATGATTAATGAAAAAATAAATGATGGGATTTCTAGTTAAAGGCAGTTATTGATAAATAATGAAATGAATGGGCTAGAAATTGTAGTTGGTTGGTGGTGTGATATTTGGATTGTTGTTTACATGGTTTTGTGGATTTTGATGTGGTAGGGAAAATAAGGAATTTTTTAGTTGGTTAGTGTATCATTGTGAACCCATATGTCGGAATTCAATATGGAAATATGTTTATACGTGTCCATTCTTTTTGATTTCTATATGCACCCAACCCGCATCGAGTACTATGTGTCGACACCTATATTTTCACATGATGGGTGTTCCTTCCAACATCTCAGTGAAGAGGATATATGGTTGAATACCCGTTCTTCCCCTCTCTCTCTTCTAGGTGAGTAAATATGCATAGTACATGATGTTAAGAGTTATTTTAGTGTAGTAGGTGATAGGCCATGTTTTTTTAGGTAAGATGTGATATAACCATGCTATGGGGAAGTGTCCTTGGATTATTCAAGTGGGATGTGATATGTACATGTGGTGGGGAGGCTTATGGTGGTGGTCCTACATGGTGGGGGGAGGTAATGGTGTTTTTTCCTTCTTATTCATGATAAAATGATTATTTAGTTTTGGTTTTGTTGTGATGGACCAAGTTTCTAAGGGATGGACGAGATGTGACTGTGTTGAGGAATTGTATCCCAGGTGTATGCGGTCATGATGTGAAGTAGTAGTGTTATGGGGTGGTGATATATGGTATTTATAATATATGGTAGGGATAGGACATACAACATTGTGTTGTGAGAGTGATAATTTATAGGGAAAGTGGTGTGGGGTACCATTTATTGATATTCTTATTATTATTTTACTACACATGTCTTACGTTATTTGGTGAGTGTGCCTTATTGAGGTTGGGATGGATAGTTGACCAGTTTAGGTTCAATTGTTTATTTTATTTAATCATTGGGGAATTAGTATGCTTCTTTCACATATGAATGAGAGACTTGGGTTTTACTATCAAGTATACTTTTACTCTCACCCTATATATATAAACTGATTCTCAGGATTCCAGGAGGATTACATGGATCATTATAGATAGTACTACCTGATAACTTTTTATAATTTTACTATGAAACTATTTTATATTTTCTATTAGTTATTTTATTTTGGAGAATTTTATCTATGTTAGTTTTATTTATACTTGAATTGTGGGATGGTATTTGTTTCTTTTTACACTATTTCATGGAGTTTCTTGTGGAAGATTCCTATTTTCACTAAATACTATATTATTATAGAGGGAAATAAATACCATTTTTTGATATATGTATACCCTTGGTTCTAGTATACAACCTGGGGCCTACGGTAAGTGGGAATATGGGCTCATTTTCTCTCTCCCATCATTGTAGTATCTTTGGAAAGAGGGCGTCCTGAAAGAGTGGTATCAAAGGTGATGGTTGAGAGATAATATTGATTTTGAGTCATGCATGGTAAGGATTACATGGTTTGGTATGGAAATAGTTCTATTTGAACTTGGTGCATGACATAGGTCAGGGAAACTGGCTAAAACATGGGATTTTAGGGGCCCCTTGATCCCATGTATGAACTCTGAGCTTATTGAATGACCAATTGAGGTGGACTAATTTATAGGGTAGAGACCTATGACATTTACATGCATAATGATGAATTTTTTCTAATTTTAGATTAGTTGTTTTGGGAAGATTAATATGAATAAATTAAATTAAAATGAATCTAAAAAATCCATACTTTTAGGATTAGGAAATTCTTGTTTAATTTTTAGTTGTAGCTCCAGGACATCATCCATGAATGGATCAAGAAGTTGAGGTTCAATAGGATGACATGGTTGATCACCATCGGGTTGATCTTGAAGAGGAGGGTGAGTCTTGGAATAGGTCATTGTGTGCTTTTTAGTATATGGATTCAGAAATGTACAATGGTAGTGTTCCAGATGTGGAGACAAAGAGCTGACTTAGAGGGCTTAATTACTCAATTAGTTTGATTTGGGCACCAATACGATAATAAGTCACTTTGTTTGTTAGTTATAAGCAGTGAATTTTCTGTCATTGGTGGAAATTGTGTCTAGGAGTGTAGAAGGAAGTATATTTTTCATTGGTTGGATATCAAAAATAGTTTTTATTAGAGTTTTATTCTTCAGATATGAATTCAATAAAGATACGATAGATTATTTCTCTACAGTATGGTGGAATGATAATGTGGGAGTTGGTAATAAAGATGAAAGTGATTTTTCACTTTATCTTATATCATTTTCCAAGCAAGGAGCCTTGTGTGATACATCTTGAAGAGCCACTCCACCCTTATCTCTAGTATACAGTTACTCCTTGTATGATGAGAACATTTCTACAGGTTTATAAGAAGGAAGAGTTAATCTAGAAGAAACTCATGATAATTTTTACAATGATAGGGGAAGTTGTAGTGTTCCTTGAGGAGTAGGATTATCAGTAGTAGGACTCAGGACCCAGGACCTTCAATGGTTTGACTAGAATGGAGTTAGACTATGAAGCTTCCCTTACGGCCTTCTGAGGATAATGGTTTCTATAATTTTCATAGAGATATCAAGACTGTGTGTTACGTCTATGGGGATTTTATCTATCATTATAATCAGTTCCTAGTGGTTATTCGAGCATAGTTTGCAGGAGACAAACAAATTCAGTTCCATCATTTTCAGCAATTTCTACTGAGACTCTTTTAGCATCGAGGATAGAAAGATTATTATCTTCTGAGAGGATATGAAGTGGGTATAGGTTGACCTAAATATTTTCATCATGTTAGGGGACCTCGACTCGATCATGTTCATGGAGGTGGTCATCAGCATAGAGGTTGAGGATCTAGTCATGGCCAGCTACATTCAACAGTGGTATAAATTCTAGAGGGGCCATAGATCATTTAAGGTATGTTGTGCTTTTGGTCTGCCCTTTTTTGTGTCTTGTTTGATTCAAGTGATTAACAGTGATTTTCTACACCAACTCTAGTAAGTTCTCTAGGTCTAAACATATAAAGACTTCCTATACCATCTAGTATGAGTACACCAATTTGAGGTTAGACCATCTTATTTGATGTGTTCTAGGGGTGTAAACTGATGATGGGGTCACATAAGTCTCTTGGTGATCTTTTAATTATATATATGTATCCATAATATGTAATCCTAGATATTTATTAGTTATATTCCATATGCGTAGTAATCGAATTATTTCATAGGTGAGTTTTGTTTTTGTTTATGGATGGCCACTATGGGGTTTTCATAAGTGCGTAAGGTTATCGAGTGGGGAGTCAGCTAGTGGATCCCATTATTTCTATGATGGCTGAGTTGTTGGTGGAATTTTTGGAAATATAGAAAATTGGGTCCCCAAGTTCATAGGGGATTTTAAGGATGTTTTCCTAAAGTAGTTTGGGATATTAACTCCTTGATGTGATGTTGAGTTTGGGATATACATTCATCCAAATGGTTCAGTGATTTTTATGTATCCTTATTGGATGAAACCTTCTAAGTTGTAGAGTATGATTATTCAAATATTGAATTTGATGTAGAATGTTTTTATCATGCCCTATGTGTCACTATGGGGTGATCCAGTGTTTTTTTAAAAGATGGTAGATTATAGTCTGAGGTTTTTTATAGAGTTTTGGAGGTTGAATCAGATGATGTTCAAGAACCATTACCCTCATATAAGTATATAAAATCATTTTAAATATATGATAGTGGAGATTTTGTTTTATAGGATCTATCTACGGTCTGTATATAACCATTTGAGGGTGAAGGTGGGAGATATCTTGAATAATTCCTTCAGATGTAGGTATTGGCACATCAAGTTTGTAGTCATGCCATTTAGATTAAGAAACAAATTATTTGTGTTCATGTGACTCATTAAATATATATTTCATGAATTAGTAGACCAATTTGTAATCATTTTCATCAATGAAATATTGATCTAATCGAGGTCATTAGAGGATTATACTGATCATCTCAGAGTTATCTTGCAAGTTCTTTGATGTCACTACCTCTATGTAAATGTTTCCAATTGTAATTTTTCAACACAATAGGTTAATTTGCATAGGAATGCGGTTTTTTAGCAGAGTGTGGTGGTAGAAGAATCGATGGTTGAGGTAGTTGTTCCTTTGGCATCACCTAAAAACATGGAATAGGTTTGTAGATTCCTTGGTCTCATAGACCATTATTTGTGGTTTGTTCCCAATTTATCTTGATTTGTATCCCCATTAAAAATGTTTACTAGGAAGGACTATGATTTTTTGTTGAATGTTCAATTCCAAATATAATTTAGTTACCTGAAGGGGAGGATGGTCAGTACTCTAGTGATTCATTTTCTAGAAGAGGGTGTGATGTTTTAGGTTTTTGGTGACTCTCTTCATCTGTGCTTGGGATGTATGTTTATGAAGAAGAGATAAATGATCTCTTATGTGTCTAGTAAGTTACATCCCCATAAGAGTAAATATTCCACACATTATTAGAGTTAGTATCAGTTTTGTTTTAACTAATTTTGTGGAGGTATTACTTCATTTGGGAGTTCTTGGTTGAACCACCCCAAGCTTCCATGGTATGCTTCTTCTTAATAATTCAATAGCTTGTGTTATAGGAAACTCTGAGTTCAGGGACACCATGACCTATCAAACTAGCTGTTTAAAAATAGGTTATGAATAGTTTTAACCACATTTGGAATTATATATATTCCATATTTTTTAAAAATTAATGTTATGTGTTTCTTAGATATAATATAAGGATAAATTCAATTTTTCAGATAAAAGAAGTATTTTTTAAGAAATGTAGTTTTTTTACCTTTTCATGAAGAACCCTTTTAAATAAGATATTTGAAACTTTTAAATATTTTATTATAAAAAATTAAATTATTATTCATAATTGGGACATAAAAATTTATTTTGGATAAATTTTTATTTTTTTCTGATAACATTAATATTTTAAATAAAAGTGAAAAATATTGCATTTTAACTCAACACTTCCATTTCATGTAATTTATTTATATAGTTAGATTATCCGTTTCATTGGTTTTAAAGTGTAATTGGATTATTTTTTCATCTTCTAACTCAATTTTGGTCATTGTAAGTAATTTTACAAAGAAATTGTACATAAACGCATGTTAATATTTTGATAGTTTTTACTTCTTAAAAACTCACTTTTTGGTTTGGCCAATGTGAATTAACTTTAAATTAATTTCTTTCAATTTTTTGTTTTATATTTAAAAAAATGGATTCCATATTTGGAATCAAAATTTCCATATTTTTTAAATAATTACCATTTATTTTTGGACATTATGAACAGTAACTTCCGTAATTAGTTTTATTTGTCATGGTTAAAGGGTAAATCAGGTGAATTAAGGTAAAAAATAATATTATAATAATATAAAACTAACCTAACACATATCCTAAACTTATTGGATGATATATTTCCAACCATGATCATCCTTAGTATAATTTTAGGACCCCATTGTGTCACATGGGTGTTATAATGACCTTTTACAATGTTTAATTTAAAGAAAAGGGAAATATAACATAAACATGTATCTCCAAACTAAAAATAATAATTTGGTTTATATAAATGATATATATGACTATAAATAGAAATTAAAAATCTAAAAATATTTCCTACATAATGTTATTTTATTTATAATTTTTAGATATTAAATAAATAAATTTATTTATGACACAATGATGATGCAGTGATTACATTATTAACGAATGATTGAAATAAATGATATTATAATTATTAAAGTAAATTTAATTTGAGATTTTTGATACCATACATAGTTTTTTGGATATCATTTATATTTTAGGGATTATTTTATTCTTTTTTTTAAAAAAAATCAAGTTATTATGATGTTAACAAAAATCAATTACTAAATAGTGTCAAAATTGATATAAATGAATTTTTAAAACAAAAAATATTTTATTAAATTATATAAAAATTATAAAATAAAATATTCTAAAAACTGAATTCAATAGTGTTAAAAATCATTAATGAACCACTTGAGGTTCTCTTGTCATTTTATTGTAACTATATTAACCATATAGTATAAAATACAAGAAGACTTGGTAAGTGTTAACTAATTTAGATAAGGGTTATAGACAAAGGTTAAATCCATGTCCTAAACTTGTATAAAACCTATTTTTTGAGAGGATTTAGACCCATAATCATATTATCATAGAAATAAATCAATTTAGATCCACCAAAAATAGAAAATTAATTTATAATTAATTAATATTTCAAGACTTTCCTAAAGTTTCCCTCAACTCTCCTTTTAAATGGGACTTCTCCTTGTCTTTTATTCACACCTCCAAATCCCTTTATCTCATCCAAACCCTTCCCAAATATCCTCCCAACATACCTATATTCATCCTAGAGGCTACCCTTTGGGAAGACAAAAAACTTAAAAAGTCTTTTTTTACAAATCAAAAGGAGACTCCTGAAGTATATGTAATCATTTTATCCCTTCTTTCAACATTATTTTATGTTTCTACTACCTATTCTTAAGTCATTACCATACAAAAGTAATAAATCCAGATTATAATATATTCTGTGATGTTTTTATGATTACGGTACAATCATATTTCTCCTTTTACCCATCCTATAAAAAACAATATCACCATGCATGTGTGCATATGACTTACCATCTCCACGTTGTGGTGTAAACAATTTTTCATCTATATTTAATTTCGAAGAGTATAATAATGAATATAAATGAATTAAATAATAAAAAATACATGATATTATTTATTTTAAATTCATATTCCATCTATTTCTATTCCCTTTAACCATCAAGGAAATGAAACTACCACTCGTGCGTACGTACGACTTGTCGTCTCCACAACGTGATGAGATTCATCATCCACATTCACCATCTAAGAATGATTATAAAAATATATATTAAAAATAAGTATGAAATATATGAAATAATAATTCTATTGAAATATATGTATGTATGTATGTATGTATGTATGTATGTATGTATGTATGTATGTATGTATGTATGTATGTATGTATATATGTATATATGTATGTATGAATGTATGTATGTATGTATGTATGTATGTATGTATGTGTGTATGTATGTATGTATGTATGTATGTATGTATGTATGTATGTATGTATGTATGTCTGTATGTATGTATGTATGTATGTATGTATGTATGTATGTATGTATGTATGTATGTATGTATGTATGTATGTATGTATGTATGTATGTATATATCTATGTATGTATGTATGTATGTATGTTTGTATGTATGCATGTATGTAGGTATGTATGTTTGTATATATGTATGTATGTATGTATGTATGTATGTATGTATGTAGGTATGTATGTATGTGTACAAGTATTTCATTCACTTACATCCACTCAATATGATATGAAAATGAAAACAATGTTCATGCATATGTACGGCCAACCGTCTCCATGAATAGTGCATTCTATTTCATATATCTATATATTATATTTTTTTATATTATGAATATATATATGATATATAAAT
>CAUJRU010002167.1:0-90910 GCA_963277665.1 Viscum album | reverse complement strand
TCCTAGTGTTCTCTTGGGGAGGGCTCTAAAAATAATAAAATAGAGTTAAATTTAGGTGTTTTAATATATAAATCCCATGAAGGAAAGATAACTCAACAACCAATGTGTCACATGTGCAGGAAGAAACATACTAGAAATTGTCTCTGGGGAACCAAGATATAAATAATATGTCGATAAGAGGGGCATCATGAAAATCAATATTTATGGGAGCGAAATAAATCTACTAATTCTATGGAATAAAATAAGGTTTAGATAAAAAATCATCATGAGATATAGAGTTTTAACTACAATAAAAATTATAATTATATGAATAGATTTCATAAGAGAAGGGTTGTTATAGAAAATCAATGACATGAACCTTCAAATCATAGTTAACATGGAATGGAATATACTTCCACTACTACTAAGGAAGAACATTACAATGATGCGGTGATAGGTATTCTAGTTATTAATTCAATAATAGTTGACATACAATTTGATTTTGGTTATATTAGTTCTTTTATATATTGCATGTTGGGTAGAACTATTGGACCACCACATCAAAACATGGTGGTTGAGCATGGGGATAGTAAATAGGGAAATTATTTCAACCCATGTAAATAACTTCTCTTAAGTATATGGTTTGGTAAAAACCTCCTAGTAATTCATTTAATACATCCTTTAGTGGATTTTAATTCAATTTTAGTCATTTATTGGATATCCTCCTATAAATCCAACATCAACTATTGAGAGAGAGAGACCACTATTCTCATATTAAGTTATCCTCTGATTTTTTTCAATTGTATAAAGGATGATAAATCATCATTAGTATATTCTCTTCAAGAAAGGATATAATTTCCTTCTGATAAAGAATATCTAGACCAAATATTGAGACAAATTATAGAATCATTCTTGAAGAAATTCATATTTTGTTGGATTATACTATGGTATTGACGGAAGAATGTCATGTTCTTCCTCTTAGCCCAATGTTTGAGTTCACAAATGAACTTCTCCAAATATCATTTATTGTATCCATAATCCTGAAAAATAGACTCCATTGATTTGTAATAGTTGAAGAATTAATTACAGGAGAATTTGAAAAATGGTATTATACGCCTGAGTGCTTCATCATAGTGCGTGGAGGTCCTCATTATTAAGAAGATGGGTGAGAAAATGGGCCTTTGTATTGATTATGATAAACAAAAAAATAACAATAAAAAATAAATATTCCCTTCACAATATTGATGATTTTTTAATTATCTAAATGGCCCCAATTGTATCTCTAATGTGTTCCATCAGTCGACATATCACCAATTTAATATGAAGAAGGATTATATTCCCAAGAGAATCTTGTAAACCTTTTATGGAAACTATGCATTAATAGATATTCTCATTAGACTCAATAATGATCCCGAAACCTTCAAGGACATTATGAATTGACTCTTTCAATGTTACCTAAAAACATTATGTTAATTTTAAGAGATGATATTCCAATATACTCCAACATAAAGAAGGATAATGAAGATTATTTCAATACCATGATAATTAATTTTGATAGGATAAGATATTCTAAAAGTATAATAAATATGAGTATTTGATAGAGAAACTATCATTTTTGGGGCATGTTATCAATAGAAAAGGTTTATCAATGGACTCTTCTAAGAAAATATAAATTGAATAGTGGCCCATACTAACATCTGAAATGGATATCTGTATTTTAGTTAGACTCTATGGGTATTGCTGAAGATTTTTGAGAAATATCTCATTAATTTCAAAACTCTTAACTAATATGACTAAAGAGGGAGTAAATTTTTTCTAGACCAATGAATATGAAGTGTAACGCCCCGACCCCAGCTACCCAGAGCCGGTACATTACTTCGTAACATTGGAATGATCACAAAAGATCAAGTCTTGAAAGACCGATTAGTTTAGTAGCCTTGGAATCACTAGATACATTCATAAACGTTACATTACATCATAAAGTGAAAAACTATAATAACAATGTCTTCATAGTCCACACTCATATCCTCTTCTGACTATCCCTGCAGGTCATTCATTAAATACTTCTTCACATCCTAGAAAATATTAAAACATTGAAAGGGGTGAGCTCAAATGCTCAGTAAGGATAACAATATTGCGGAAGCTTTCATAAATAAACATAAATATTTAAGGCAATGTATAACTAAAACAAAAGCCTTTTAAACTTGAACATCAATATAATATGGCAAAAGTAAAATGAGATAATGCCATTTACTTCTTCACATGGATATTCTACTGGTCGAATAATCACATGCAATATCAATAACCACTTTCATAATGATGGAATGCATAATGCCAGACTATCATAACCACGTAGCCAAGGCCTCGTGCCAAGACCACAAATAAGATTTTGTCAAGGCCTCGTGCCAAGACACTAGTTTGTCTCATGAGACATGCCGATGCATCGAGGAGCTATAGCGGGCTCCACCCGTCACTTATTAAGTCCAATGCATTCCTCATATGAATAGGTTTAAACATATCATAAACCATAACATAATCGTATCACATAAAACATGCATAAAGGAAACATAACATTTCCAAATTTCAATCACAAGATATAAATACAACACATTGATATAATAAAAACAATTTCAAAACCATTTTCAATACCAAAATAAAAGAAAGTTAAAACTTTTTATTTATTTTTCATTAAAAAAAAGTGATGGCTTTTAGAGGAAGCCTAAACTCAAATAATGGTCACGACGGCGGAGAAGACATTGTCGCCACATATGTACGGAAAGAAAAACATTCCCTTTTTGTTGTTTAGTAAAACGCTTCGTATAAAAAATATTCTTTTTGAATAAACGTAAAAGTCAAAGGGGTTTATACACTGTATAAAAGAAATTTGTGTATAAAACGAAATATGCCTCAATGAAAAGAGATTGAGACAAAGTCCTTAAAAAGATCATTTTTAAAATAAAATAGATCTATTATGTGTATCCACTATAGGTACACATAAAGAAAGTAAAAATACAAAATAGGACATAATAATATCATGACATAATTTTAAAGTAGGAGATTAACCCAAAGAATGGAAGTTGGGTTAAGAAATTCCCTTACCTCGTGTCTGACATGACTCAACCATTCTTTAACCTCCTGAATAATAAACTAGAGTTAATATATACCTTATTAAGAACCATTTTCAATTTCATTATCCTTATTATATCACTTATTATAATGATATGAACATTATGTAATTATTTAAGTTAATAACGGTCGTTTTGTCGATCTTTGGTACTTGAGTCAACAATAAACTTCTTATAATTACAAGTTGTTTATGTGGTAGAATATCCATTATCTCCAGAATTATATTCATGATTTAGATGTCATATATATCTTATATATACATTATATACATTCATTCATAATGTCATGTAACATTTAGAGGTAAGAAATGAAATGCACCGTTCATGGAGACGGTAAGCCGTACGTACGCATGAACGCTACTTTCATTTCTATTTCGTATTTAATGGAATGAAATCATAATGATATAAATTTATAATATAGCCGAAAGGTGCAGGCCAGGCCTAATGCCCAGACCTGTCAATATTTATTAAATAAAAGATGCAGTACATAATACAAAGCAGAAAACCAAATTAAAAATCCACCCCAGCCAAACCCTACCGCCTCTACAGTGGACCAGAATTCCACAAAATTCAAAATTCAAAAGGCATCACGCACCATCATGAGTCAAGTCATCACGTCACGCGGCACCTCGAGTCTCGCTCCTCGAGTCTCGCACCAAACGCGACAGCTGCCCAGTCCGCATCAAGCGTCGGTGAACTCCATCGGCGTCCCACGCGCCACCATTCACCGGAGAATGCGCCAGAGCCGGTTACGCCAAAAACACCATCACCGCAACTCCACAGCACTGGAATCATCAAAAAATACGCCAGAACCACCGCCAAGTCGAAGAACAAAACTCGATTCACCATAGAAAACAGATTCACCCAAGCCGTAATCATCCTCGGGTCACCACAAAACAAATCACCGAGAAACCGATCCCCAACCAACATCAAATCCACAACCAAAGCAGGATGTTAGCAAGAGAAATAATCCAGACCATCACCGTCTCCGTCGGGAATACCAAGAAAACACGGACTCAGCATCACAAATAGCAAACTCAAATCCAAAATCAAAAAGATGGGGAAGTCGAAGAAAGAAAACCATCACCCGAACGCTGGAAAGAAGCCCCTCTGCAAATCAGATCCCGTCGCCGCCGTCCAAGATGCCCACGGAAGACACGATGTAGCTTCCAACGCACACAATAGAACTGAGGCGACAAACCGCATGCCGCAGGAGCAAAAGCTTGGCCGCGGACCGTCACCGCACTGCCGAATTCAGGCCAGCAGCGGAAGAAAATATCACGACGGCCGAGTCAACGAACACCACTGTGATAGGAGATCCACCACCACGAGCTCACCGAGTGAGAGGAGGAACGCCACCCAAACGAGAGGCGAAGGAAGTGGCGGTGACGAGGGGGAACCCTAGTTCGCAGAGCCCCTTACGGGCGCATCACTCCAAAATTTATAATATAATTCCAGTATAATATAGTGTATAATACCATTTACTCCATCCTTTATACATCCCACATATGGCATTAACGATTCAAATCACTTTGAGGGGGCGGTAGTCCGCACTTCCTAAAATGAAATTATCGCGTTTACCCATAATGGAAATCATAAAGTATGCCATAAATGAGAAATACAGAAGCATAAGTAAAACATAAACATATTATATATCATATATAAAAATAGTGACATCTTAATGGCCACCTTTGAAGGTGTTATATGAGTGTTGAACAATCATCGTTTCGTGAGGCAGATTCACCATCCACCGAAACCATATGTTCTTTAACCATTAGATGTAAGTGTGTTAAGTGTAGCTCGAATCCTTCTTATAAAAACATCCTAGTATATTGAGGATACTGGTTTTGTTACAAAAGAAATGAATAAAAAGAGTTTAGGGGGTTGGAGAAGAAAAATGAAACAAAACAACATTAGAGAAGACATTACCTCAAAATCGGATTACTCTTTTTGATTTGAGCCAAAGGCTTCCTTGGGAAGAGTTCTGCCCAAAGTGATGCTTCTAGGAGTAAGAGGGGGAAGTTGGGAGAGTATTTGGGCAGAGTTGGGCCGAGACAAATGGCTTGAAAGTGTAAATGAGGTGGGAGAGGTGGGGGCCTTTTATAAGTGGAGAGGAGGGGCTCTTTTGGAAAGATTGAAATGTTACATTATTACACAATGCTTTTCGGATTCTAAAGGTCCCACACTTATATAATTCTAGGATAAGGTGATAAGGGTTCAAAATATCCTCATCCAATAGGCTTTGGACAAGTGTATGCCTTGGATTTTGAATTATATTCCCATTTTATTTAAATTGTTAAATAATGAGGTCATCGCTGCATCATCATGATGTCATAAATAATTTAATTTATTTAAGGTCTAAAAATTATAAAATAAATACTATGATGTAGGAAATCTTTTTAGCTTTCTCATGAATATTTATAATCAAAATTTGGACTTGTGTAATCCCCCTTAAAAACTGTTTTAGTAAAACAACTCATGTTTGTGTCATTTTTTACTTTAACATTAAATAAAAGATATTTATGTCATTTTCCTACTAAAGTGGCTCCATGGGGTCCCCAAGTTGACCCATGGATTGTCTTGGTCGGCCATGACTCATCAAATATGAGTAGTACAAGTGTCAAGCTCATATCATATTATTAAAACATTATTTTTACCTTAAACTACACTAATTACCTCTAATCGCGATTAAGAACTTAAAAGTTACTATTCACCAAAAAATTATTTTAATCTCATTGAACCACATTTTACTTCTTAATGACAATCATGTATGTCGGATTTTTGAAAATCAAAATACAGAAGTGGTAATATTTCATTTTAACGAAAAATCAGTTTTTAACAACCACTTAGTGGTTTCACTATTCATCAAAAATTGAAGTTTTTCAGAATAAGGCCAAAACTTCACCCTAAGCTATAATTGATATTCCGAATTAAAAAATGATTTCTATTTTACAAAATTCCAAACATATAAGTTGCATTAATTAATTTTATAATTAATTCCCGCTGTTACAACAAATAGCGTGTTTTTAAGAAACAATTTATATCAAATGATTGGCAACTGTTTATGTGCAATTTCAATGTTAAATTAATTCTAATGACCACCATTGGATAAAATGGTAAAAATATATTCTAATTATACTTTAAAACCACTAAACAGTATAATTTATCACTATAAATTATTTTGATTAAAAAAGTTGTTTTAAGTATTTTTCACTATTCATAAAAAATTGGAAGTTCACAGAAAGTTACAAAAAATTCAACTTAGGATAATTTCGATATTACGAATACAAAAATGAAGTCCATTTTGAAATATAAAATTTCTATAATTTTAAAAAGTGGTTATTACTATTCATAACGGCTACTTTGATTAGTCGCGGTGTTTTAGAACTTGAAGTTGCGTACAATGCAAGCTATTGCATTATTGAATGAGAATCGTATCATGGAAGCTCGGGGTGTTACATTCTCCCCTCCTTCAATAAATTGCGTCCTCACAATTTGAAATTTTTTCATTGAAAATAAAAGGTTGAAAATAGAAAATACCTTTGTGGAAAGCCCACATCGGAAATAAGGTTAATAAAATTTAGTCTTAATAAGGGGGAAATGGAAATAAGATAGTCACCACCAAACTATGATCTCGATAAGGAGAACATTGATGGAAATTAGAGACATATAATTGGAGGAAAAACATAAATATTTGTAGGTAGTGATTGAGGTCATCAATCACAATCAACTGTCAAATTGAGGGCCTCAAAGCCTTCAATCTATGTTGATTTGAAATATCATCAGTTCAAAAAGACATAAGGTATTAGGATAACACATTTTTTTTGTTTTAATATCCCTTTACTAAAGTTTAAGAATTAATTTATTCATTGAATAAGAGATAGGTATATATATATATATTTATGCTTGACAATTATAGTTTCAACCTTCAACTCATCTTTCACTCAAAAAGATATAGAACTCAAAAATATTATACTTATCCTAATTGTATAACGTTACAAATATTAACACATACCATTAAGATTAGTAAAATTATTTTGTAATAACCAGGGAATTCCTGTAGGCTAGTGGTAGGAAATAAAGGCATGTCGCACTATGGTTGTGGGTTCGATTCCTGCAGCTTTGTCCGACGCGATGAGTTATGCCCCACCCTGCAGGTTGTCCTTTTCCCAAAACTATAGTATCATAATATTCCAAAAATAATCTTCATAAATGCTTAACCGTAAACAATACTATCCATGGTTAAACTTAATCCATTCCAACCTTAATAGTTATCCAAAATACCTCCGTCCAGACTTTCTCTAAAAGGTCTCTAAATTCCAAAATCAATTGTAACATCAGATTCCCCAAATAAAGAAAAGATTCTCTTATTGTCACATACTAAAAATATGATTACCTTAATCATATTACCTTAATCAAAAAGTGATGCAGTACAATATTTATATATATCACATTATTCTTATAACCAGAATATAATCCTTGAGTCCAAAATCACCAATACATTAATTATTCCGCTTCAACTGTAGTCACAGCATAAGATTTTCCTTGATCCCTTGGCCTTTTCTGAGGTAAGATTCCTTGATTCTTAGGACATTCATTTGCATAATGCCCCATTTCCCTACAATTGTAGCATTCAACTTTGATAGCCTCTTTCTTTCCCTTGTAATCACGAGCCTGGTGACCCTTTTCTCGACATTTATAACAAACTCCCATTCCTTTTAGGCACGTACCAGGGTGATTATTCCCACAATTATCACATAATGGAAAATCCTTCTTTCCCATTTTCCCTTTATCTGTCTCTTGTTCCCCCGTTATCTTCTTCTCATGCTTTACTTTGTTGTCATAAGACTTAGAGAATTGCTTTTCTGTCTTGATAGCACACGAGACAATATATTCATATGATGAGAAGGATTGTGATACTAAAGCTCGACGGAGAAATGGTTTTAAACCATCAAAGAAACAATCAATCTTACTCCTTGTGTTACGTATATAATCGGCAGCATGCCTCGCTAACCTTGTAAAGTTAGCCTCATACATTGCGACATTCTCATCCTCCTTTTGCCTCAAACTCAGAAATTGCCTTTCCATATCTGCTCGATGGTCACGAGGAAATTATTTTTCTAAGAAAAGCTCTTTGAACTCCCTCCATTCCATATTCGATACGTCATCATCTTCCTTTGTGTTTTGAATCAGCGACCACCACTGATCGTCATCTCCAGTGAGGCAGTAAACTGCCATGACAACCTTCTCCCTTTCGCTACTCCCCAAGGCATGGAATATTTTCTCCAAGGAGTTTATCCATTGCTCAACTACTAATGGATTTGTACCCCCATTAAATGTTGTTGGTTGTTGCCTCATGAAGCGGTCTAACATTGATCCTCCACGTTGCGGATCAGGGTGCTCCATACGAGTAAGGTTATTATTCATAACCTGAGTGAGTTGTCCCAGTATGGTAATAAGTTGATCAGCAACAGTTTTATCTCCAGATCCACAATAATTATCTTGAGCAGGAGGGAAATCCCTACATGGAGTTCGTGCATTGATACGGTTTCCGTTCCTTCCACTAGGCACCACTTCTATACAATGGCATAAACTAGATTAGTTTATGAATCAAAATACATAATTCCATACATATAAAATACTTAACATAAATTGAACTATTTATGGATATAATCCATAATCATAAAAAGGTTTTCATTGAGGAAGTATATACTCATAACCGTTCATAGTGGTTTGTAAAGAAAATGAGAATTATCCTAAGCATATCCCCCGGGAGTGTCGTAACCAAGAGTGCAGCAAGGCCCGTTGTCGTGCACCAGTTCACGTTCGAGTCTAGCTCAAAGCGGTGTTTTCGGGTTTTACCCCTAGGTGCATCTGTGCCAGAGCCGCCTCTACCTGCTCGTATCCAGACAGGGATGTATTGCTCGGAAAACTCATAACATCTCTATAATACCAAAATTCTAGGAAGTTCTTCTATACTAATCCTCAAAGTTTATCTTTGGGCTATGTGCTCTAATCAGAGTTTATCAAAATATAGCTTCCAAGGTTAGTACTAACCTCCCTCTGATACCAACTGTAACGCCCCAACCCCAGCTACCCAGAGCCGGTGCATTACTTCGTAACATTGGCATGATCACAAAAGATCAAGTCTCGAAAGACCGATTAGTTTAGTAGCCTTGGAATCACTAGATACATTCATAAACGTTACATTACATCATAAAGTGAAAAACTATAATAACAATGTCTTCATAGTCCACACTCATATCCTCTTCTGACTATCCCTGCAGGTCATTCATAAAATACTTCTTCACATCCTGGAAAATATTAAAACATTGAAAGGGGTGAGCTCAAATGCTCAGTAAGGATAACAATATTGCGGAAGCTTTCATAAATAAATCTAAATATTTAAGGCAATGTATAACTAAAACAAAATCCTTTTAAACTTGAACATCAACATAATATGGAAAAAGTAAAATGAGATAATGCCATTTACTTCTTCACATGGATATTCTACTGGTCGAATAATCACATGCAATATCAATAACCACTTTCATAATGATGGAATGCATAATGCCAGACTATCATAACCACGTAGCCAAGGCCTCGTGCCAAGACCACAAAAAAGATTTTGTCAAAGCCTCATGCCAAGACACTAGTTTGTCTCATGAGACCTGCCGATGCATCGAGGAGCTTTAGCGAGCTCCACCCGTCACTTATTAAGTCCAATGCATTCCTCATATGAATAGGTTTAAACATATCATAAATCATAACATAATCGTATCACATAAAACATGCATAAAGGAAACATAACATTTCCACATTTCAATCACAAGATATAAATACAACACATTGATTTAATAAAAACACTTTCAAAACCATTTTCAATACCAAAATAAAAAAAAAGTTAAAACTTTGTATTTATTTTTCATTAAAAAAAAGTGATGGCTTTTAGAGGAAGCCTAAACTCAAATAATGGTCACGGCGGCGGAGAAGACATTGTCGCCACATATGTACGGAAAGAAAAACATTCCCTTTTTGTCGTTTAGTAAAACGCTTCGTATAAAAAAGATTCCTTTTTAATAAATGTAAAAGTCAAAGGGGTTTATACACCGTATAAAAGAAATTTGTGTATAAAACCAAATATGCCTCAATGAAAGGAGATTGAGACAAAGTCCTTAAAAAGATCATTTTTAAAATAAAATAGATCTATTATGTGTATCCACTATAGGTACACATAAATAAAGTAAAAATACAAAATAGGACATAATAATATCATGACATAATTTTAAAGTAGGGGATTAACCCAAAGAATGGATGTTTGGTTAAGAAATTCCCTTACCTCGTGTCTGACTTGACTCAACCGTTCTTTAACCTCCTGAATAATAAACTAGAGTTAATATATACCTTATTAAGAACCATTTTCAATTTCATTATCCTTATTATATCACTTATTATAATGATATGAACATTATGTAATTATTTAAGTTAATAACGGTCGTTTTGTCGATCTTTGGTACTTGAGTCAACAATAAACTTCTTATAATTAAAAGTTGTTTATGTGGTAGAATATCCATTATCTCCAAAATTATATTCATGATTTAGATGTCATATATATCTTATATATACATTATATACATTCATTCATAATGTCACTTAACATTTAGAGGTAAGAAATGAAATGCACCGTTCATGGAGACGGTAAGTCGTACGTACGCATGAACGCTACTTTCATTTCTATTTCGTATTTAATGGAATGAAATTATAATGATATAAATTTATAATATAATTCTAGTATAATATAGTTTATAATACCATTTACTCCATCCTTTATACATCCCACATATGGCATTAACGATTCAAATCACTTTGAGGGGGCGGTAGTCCGCACTTCCTAAAATGAAATAATCACGTTTACCCATAATGTAAATCATAAAGTATGCCATAAATGAGAACTACAGAAGCATAATTAAAACATAAACATATTATATATCATATATAAAAATAGTGACATCTTAATGGCCACCTTTGAAGGTGTTATATGAGTGTTGAACAATCATCGTTTCGTGAGGCAGATTCACCATCCACCGAAACCGTATGTTCTTTAACCATTAGATGTAAGTGTGTGTAAGTGTAGCTCGAATCCTTCTTATAACAACATCCTAGTATATTTAGGATACTGGTGTTGTTACAAAAGAAATGAATAAAAAGAGTTTAGGGGGTTGGAGAAGAAAAATGAAACAAAACAACATTAGAGAAGACATTACCTCAAAATCGGGTAACTCTTTTTGATTTGAGCCAAAGGCTTCCTTGGGAAGAGTTCTGCCCAAAGTGAGGCTTCTAGGAGTAATAGGGGGAAGTTGGGAGAGTATTTGGGCAGAGTTTGGCCGATCCAAATGGCTTGAAAGTGTAAATGAGGTGGGAGAGGTGGGGGCCTTTTATAAGTGGAGAGGAGGGGCTCTTTTGGAAAGATTGAAATGTTACATTATTACACAATGCTTTTCGGATTCTAAAGGTCCCAAACTTATATAATTTTAGGCTAAGGTGATAAGGGTTCGAAATATCCTCATCCAATAGGCTTTGGACAAGTTTATGCCTTGGATTTTGCATTATCTTCCCATTTTATTTAAATCGTTAAATAATGAGGTCATCGCTGCATCATCATGATGTCATAAATAATTTAATTTATTTAATGTCTAAAAATTATAAAAAAAATAATATGATGTAGGAAATCGTTTTATCTTTCTCATGAATATTTATAATCAAAATTTGGACTTGTGTAACCCCACTTAAAAACTGTTTTAGTAAAACAACTCATGTTTGTGTCATTTTTTACTTTAACATTAAATAAAAGGTATTTATGTCATTTTCCAACTACAGTGGCTCCATGGGGTCCCCAAGTTGACCCATGGATTGTCTTGGTCGGCCATGACTCATCCAATAGGAGTAGGACAAGTGTCAAGCTCATATCATATTATTAAAACATTATTTTTACCTTAAACTACACTAATTACCTTTAATCGCGATTAAGAACTTAAAAGTTACTATTCACCAAAAAATTATTTTAATCTCATTGAACCACATTTTACTTATTAATTACAACCATGTATGTAGGATTTTTTAAAATCAAATCACAGAAGTGGTAATATTTCATTTTAACGGAAAATCCGTTTTTAACAACCACTTAGTGGTTTCACTATTCATCAAAAATTGAAGTTTTTTAGAATAAGGCCAAAACTTCACCCTAAGCTATAATTGATATTCGGAATTCAAAAATGATGTCTATTTTACAAAATTCAAAACATATAAGTTTCATTAATTAATTTTATAATTAATTCCCGCTGTTACAACAAATATCGTGTTTTTAAGAAATAATTTATATCAAAAGATTGGCAATTGTTTATGTCCAATTTCAATGTTAAATTAATTCTAATGACCACCATTGGATAAAATGGTAAAAATATATTTTATTGTACTTTAAAACCACTAAACTGTATAATTTATCACTATAAATTATTTTGATTAAAAAAGTTGTTTTAAGTATTTTTCACTATTCATAAAAAATTGGAAGTTCTCAGAAAGTTACAAAATATTCAACTTAGGATAATTTCGATATTACGAATAAAAAAATGAAGTCCATTTTGAAATATAAAATTTCTATAATTTTAAAAAGTGGTTATTACTATTCATAACGGCTACTTTGATTAGTCGCGGTGTTTTAGAACTTGAAGTTGCGTACAATGCCAGCTATTGCATTATTGAATGAGAAGCGTATCATGGAAGCTTGGGGTGTTACATGAAGAGATCTTCAACGAATGGAAATGGAGGCTTATCACTACACCAGTCCTCATGTTTCCCTCTTATGGAGAACCCCTCATGGTATAAAATTATTATTCAATAAAAGGATTGGTATGTATACTAATTTAGAATGATAAAATGATATCTTATTTTTTGTAGATTTAAACATTTCATGATAATAACTACACAACACATGATCTTGAGATTCTTGAAGTGATTTTCACATTGAATATTTTTTATAACTATCATTATTGGGATAATTTGGAAATATATATATATATATATCATAATAGCCTCAAATATATATTAACATGGATGGTTATTAAAATATGATGGTGTAGATAACTAGAGCTGATGAAGGATTATGACTACTCAATCATCAGCCATCAAAGGGATAAAAATAAAGTGAATGAATCTCCAATAATAAAGGATCTGACAACCATGTCAACAATGAAATTTTACTTGTATCCGCACTATTTAGACTATCAAAGGATGTACTTGGATATAATAAAGGAAGGAATATAAATATTAATTTCTCATATGATTTCTCAACCATCCATTTTATATAATATAAAGGATTCCTGAATAGATGAAGTAGAAATGAAGAACAAGGTGGATGATATAAAAAATGAAAATCCTTGGATCTAAAAATTTATGAAGAAGGAGTTAAAGATTTTGGTCATGACTATATATACTATTGAATAGTCAGATAAAGATGTAATTTTTTACTGATGCACATAGTTTTACCTTCTCTATCCACCTAGGGAACACAATGATTTTGTGAGATATCTAAGGTAACTATTAATGGGACAATATGAATAAGGGGGATACAAAATAAAAATCAATATTCATGGCATTCCAATAAGTGACTACTGAAAGGAAACATTATAAGGGATAATGAAACCATCAACAAGACCAACATGAAAATGGGAAAGCATCACTGTAGACTTTGTCATTGATCATAAAAGGACATAATTGGACATAATACTATATGGGTCGGGGTGTATAGTTTTATAAATACTCCTCATTTAATTATAATTTGACAGGACTTCCCACTTCATCAAATTAAAAGGATATACACCAGAGAATTTGTTATACTATATGGAACACTTCTATTGATTGTATATGAAAAATATGTATTATTTTCCTCTTTGTTTTTAAAAATTATCCAAAATTATTTAAACACTACATTGATATTGAGTATGACATATCAACCCCAAACTGATGGCCAATCTAGGAAGACCATATATATAATTGAAGACATGGTGAGCATGCTCAATCAACTTCAAAATAGGATGGGATCAAAATCATCTAGTGGTCCAGTTTTCAAAAATGATATTTTCCAATCAAGTATACAAAATGGATCCATACGAACACCTTTGTGAGAAGATATGTAGGAAACCTACAGACTAGGATGAATTTGGCGAACATAATATTTTTGGACCTGAAATGGATGAGGAAATGGTATAAGAGTTCAAGACTATTCAGTAACACATTAGTTCTTCTCTAAGATGATACAAGAGATATGATTGAAATAATTGGAGACTCAAATATATTGAGGAAATTGAATTATTTTCCTCACTATATCTTTAGGGAAGATGATTATGAGATTTGGTAGGAAAGAAAAGCTATGTACAACTGAAATTGACCCCTTTGATAATCATTATTTCATCTGAGTTGTGGCATATTAACTAGTACTCCCACCGACCCTTTCTCAAGTATATTTTATATTCCACACATACCATTTGAGGAAGTATTTACCAGATCCCTTACATGTATTTAATTCATTGGTCATACAATTGGATAATTACATCTCTTATAAAGACATATCAGTGATTCTATTAAGAAATATATAAAAAATTCAACACTATAGGAAAACTAGCATAGTCCAAGTACAATAGTGAAACCATAAGATTGATGCGATGATTTGGGGATGAGACGAATCCATGAAGCAGAAGCACTCCCATATTTTTTAACCATAATATATAAAATAAAAAATCAATGGAAAACTTCTTAAGTGGGGGAAGAATTAAAAAAAAATTTCATTGAAATATGAATTCTGGATATATAATTATGTTATATTTATTAACACTATATAATATAATTTCCACGCAAAACATTATAAAGCAAACTAAATTTTATTATAATAATTTAAGAATTAAATTTATAGAATAAATATGGCCATTAGAATTGAAAGTATTAAAATTGGGGGAAATAGAAAATAAGATTACAATAATTAGAAAATATTGGTATACTTGATCCCTTAGAATAATCACACACACAAATAATACTATATAGGTGAAGAAAAAAATTAATAATGGAATATTATTTTCAAAAATAGATTATATATAACTTCTAAATAAAATATTAGTGAATTAGGGATGAATAAAATGTGAGGTTATTTTAGAATGTAGAGAACCCATATGTCCATTGGAAAACTGAACCTTGGAATAGTAATCTGATTATTGGAATTGTAATATGACAATTATGAATAGTATCTTGAATGATAGAATAATAACCAAACCTATGGAAGTGTGAAATAATATATAGGTATCTTATAAAATGAGATTATGACATATTTATATCATTACAAAAGTATATAAATTTTTTGAATGAAAAAATAAGTGATTATATATTTTTTAAAGCATAATTATTTTAATCGCATTTTTATAAAAAAATATTAAAATTTAATAGAAATATTATATTCATAAAAAGTTTTTTTAAATTAATATTATGTTATATTATAATTATAATATAATTTTATGAGACCAAATGTAACTTTTTAAAGGGTGTAGAACATTATCATAATATTAAAATTTGGTTTTTATATTAATGTTGATTTTAATATAAAAATAAAATTACCATATTTGGAAAATTATTTTCATAAAATGTTTTAATTTTTTTAATTTAATTATTAAAAAATGTTTAGGTCTTATTTTTTGTATTTTTCTAAAATAGTTGATTTTCGTGAATACTTGAATATGATAAAATACAATATATATCATGGTAAGTTAAATACCTGAATTTTAGTGTAATTGATATTTTAAGAACCAAATATTTTATAATAACAAACACCATTTACTATATATTTTCACAATAACTATTAATATTGGTAGTCTTGATCCAAAATAATAAATTAATGAATATAACATTCAAAAATCACCCCACTCCTCCCCTTATAAATATGAAACACATTTCCTTTTCATCACAAATTATAAGCCATGGATCATTCTATAATTTAAAGAAAACATCCTTGTCATATAATCCATGTATTAGTGCTACTTGCCTCATCCAAATACCATTATTTGGATCCTTAAGGGATATCCTACGATGATACAACCAAAAGAAGAGGTATGATTCTCGATTAATCTATTTAAATTTTATTATTCTTCTAAATACACTATATATTATCCATCCTCATAATAATAGTGACATAATTATAATAAGTATAATGATATGTTATTATTATGGTTTAATATTCATGTTCAACCCTCCTTTCTTTTGTTTCTTAAAATAATGGGTTGTTCATAATATGGTTGGTTCACCACCTCCATGAACAATGAACTTCATTTATCACCACTTCTTTCAAAGAGGTTTAAAAAATATTATTATGGTTAAATATGATAGTTATAATAATATTAAGACATATTTCATGTCATTGAATTAATATATACACAATATATTAAATAAAATAAATTTTATTTATGAGGTTTGTTAAAACTACCTAAAGGAACTAATCATATAATGATAACATTTTTACTAAATGTATCATCTCTATGTTATAAAAAATATATTTATTATAGAATTTAAATTTATTTTAGGAAATTTATACCATATCACTTCAATTATATGGTTTTACTCCCATTTTAAAAGAACCTCAGTAATAATCCTCATGTGATTCAACTAGGAACTATTAAATAAACGCCCTAGAACAAAAAAACTCACATTAAGTCTCATTAAAATTGTCTTCAAGGAAAATAAAAAAATTATATTTATTTGAAAAAGGTTATAAATTAATTAGATATAGACTTTAATTTTATTATTCGTAACTTTAAATGAAAATTCAGAATGATTTGGGAATATAAGATAAGGGATCTCCTTAAACCACGCTTTTTTA
Source organism: Viscum album (assembly GCA_963277665.1). Lineage (NCBI taxonomy): Eukaryota > Viridiplantae > Streptophyta > Magnoliopsida > Santalales > Viscaceae > Viscum > Viscum album. Next base: position 73,894 of record CAUJRU010002167.1, on the reverse strand, counting down.
TTGGGTTAGGAAATTTTTATCTCTATCTCTATCTATATTTATATTTTATTTTATTTTATTCCTATAAATTCGTTATATATGTATCTTTCATTTATATATATCTTATTATCTCTTCTATTTATTGGTTAATACATCCATTAATGTCATCTATCAAATTATTTCCATAAAATCAAACCTGATTAGGGGGAAATTTTTTATACCTTAATAATTTTATGTAATGATAATTCAAATTATTTATTATCATTTATTATTTAATTATATAACGGAATATTTTAGGTATAATTATTATTATTTACCTCTTTTTGTCGAAGAAAATTCCATAGTTATTCATTCTCAAATTTTTTTACTGTATTCTTAAAAGACATTTTCAAAGTCCATTTCTATATCTGATTATTTACCATTTGTCAAGAAGTATTTTCAAAAATTAACTCATTATTTGGAGTCCAATAATTATGTACTTAGATATAAATATAAAAAATATATTTTATTCCTTCTCCACATTATAATATTTATGAAATTTCATTTGATTATGATATCAGGAAAGATTATACTACCCATTTCCATCCATGAGTAACTAAAACCTTTATGCCTGATTAATTATTTTCTTTTATGGAACACATAATCCTATAAATGATATGATGGGTGTACCTAGATTGTGATCAAATGCATTGGGTAATGTTTTTTTCCTGATGAGACAATATTTATGGGATTATTGAGTAAACCTAACACATTATGGGACTCTATCCACAATGAGATGTTGTCTCGGAATTTTGCCCTATCATTTTATGATATCATTTTATATTTTTCCTCCACATTTTTATGTTTATGTGATATTATGATTCCATGTTATTTTTTTATTCGACCATATTATTATCGAGAATACTTGTCCTCTATTATACCATGTTATGCCTTTTGGCTCATATGATATACTTTATTATCAGGTTTAATCCATTACTAGTATTTTTTGATTACCAGTTTTGTTCATCTATTACCTAGGTTATCCAAAATATTTTCCATATCTCAAAGGGATTGAGAATCTCATTAACAAGATTAAAATGAATACATGTTATTTCTATTTATTTTTGAGGATTTATGATCCTTGTATTCAAAAGGAACTATGATTTCTTATCCTTTGGTTGTGTTTATTAGGTATTTATGACAAAATAGATAAAAAAAATTTGTGGAAAATTCCTGGTTCACAATAATTTATTCCCAAAAAATAAATACCTTCCACTCTTGGATTTTCTATTCAAAATATCTCTATACCAACCCCCATATGAGTACACATACATGTAATATTTCTTTCAGGAAATTTACACCAAGATATATTCAAGTGTACCTCTAATGTACCAAATTATTAATTTTATAACATTAAGGTTTTTTCATTATATTACATTAAATTAGAGTCACCAAACAAGTAGTATGTAATATGACTAGTCCTGTTATTTCCACATATAAAAATAATGCGATCATTCTATGATATAAAGCATGATCCATGTCATTTATGACTTCATACTTCCAAAATTTGGTTCTAACTATTATTAGAGTAGAAAACGAGTTGTAATCATTAATATCAATATTATTTATAAACTAAATTTCATATTATAAATGAGAAATAAATTTATATTACCCCTTTTTAGTTAATGTTTTCCTAAGAATGTTTGTTAGTTTACTAATCAAGGACATATTGAGTTTGAAACACATAAATTTTTATATTTCATCTATAATTTTCCATTTTATTGCACCAAAATAAGTTTCTTCAATATATATGAGTACCAAAAACTACTAATATTTAGATTATTTCATATAAAATTTATTAGGAATACCGCCTATTTGAAATTTTTTATTCTTCATGTAAGAGTCCTATCAATCATAACATGTTTTGGGTTTTTACTTCAATATATATAAATATTTCATCAAATATAACACCGTGTATTCTGCATTTCCAAATTGATACATAACTATTGTTCAATAAATACTTCCTCACATATCACTCTATTCAAGAGTTATTTCTTCACATCTATTTTAAAAAATTATTAATATAACTAAATCACAACCAAAATGAAAAAAATTTAGACTCATATCTTTATGAATGTGAAAATTTTTCACCAACATAAATACCTTCAATATAAGGATATCATTTTTATAAAACGCAGATTTATTTTCAATAAAATTTCCATGATTTTCATAATTTTTTGAAATCAAATTAATTTTTTCTAATATTTTTATCATTTTTCATTTAAAACCATAATCTAACACTTCATTAATAACACTAACCCTTTATTTATCTTTTTCCAATTAATGAAATTTTGTTTATTCCACCTAATATAAAAAATAAGTGTGATTTACATTCTTTAATCTTTGAGTTTTTATTAAGGTTAATTTATCTACATTGATATTAAACATAACAATTTAAATACTTCTACTTCATCATTGATTCAATTTCATTAGATCATTTTTCTAAAGGAACATTATAATTTATTAATGGTTTAAGTCCTATAAAATTCATTTCATCCTCTTATTCTGTAACACCCCATGATTTCATAGTGTGTTATTTCTTCAAAATAATTCAATAACTTGCACTACATGCAACACTGAATTCAAGCGCACCATGACTTACCAAACAAGACGTTAAAAAGAGGTTATGAATAGTATTAACTAAATTTTATACTTTATATAATCCTTATAATTTTAGAATCCATATTATGAGTTTCTTAGACATAATGTAAGAACAAATTCATTTTCAGTATTTCACTTTTACAAACTTTTAATAGTGAACCCTTTTTAAATCCAATATTTTAAACTTTTATATATTCAATTTGACTAAATAAATTGAATTTTAAGAATGGGGACATCAAAATATTCACAATGAAACATCCCAAGCTTCCACTATATGTTTTCCTTTGAATAATGCAAGGGCGTGCATTGTACACAACTTTGAGATTCTAACACACTACAACCAATCAAACTAGCCATTATGAATAGTAATATCTACCTTTTGAAATTATATAAATTTTATAATTCTAAATGGACTTCATTTTTGGATTTTTAATATCAAAATTATCTTAGGGTGAAATTTTGGTACTTTTCGGATAACTTTCATATTTTGATGAATAGTGAAAATTACTAAATTTTAATTAAAAACAACTTTTTTAATCAAAATAATTAATAGTGATAAATTATTAATTTGAGTGGTTTTAAAGTATATTTAGAATATATTTTTACAATTTAATACAATGTTTGTCATTGGATGTAATTTCATATTTAAACCAGACATAAACAAGTGTCAATCTTTTGATAGTTATTATCTCTTAAAAACACGCGATTTGTTTTGACGAAGGAAATTAATTTTTAAATTAATTAATGAAACTGATATGTTCTAAATTTGGTAAAAAAGAAATAATTTTTTAATTCATAATATCAAATATAGCTTAGGGCTATTTTTTGGTATTTTTCTGGAAACTTTCATTTTTTGATGAATAGTGAAACCACTAAGTGGTAGTTAAAAAACTGAATTTTTCATAAAACCTAATTTTAACGCTTCTGTGAGTGGAATTTATAAAATCCAAGAAAAAAATTAATATCAAGGAGTAAAATGTGGTTCAATGAGATGAAAATAATTTTTGGTGAATAGTAACTTTTTACTTTTATTTACCACGGTTAAAAGTAAATAGGGTAGTTAAGGGTAAAAAGGATATTAATATTATCCTAACACATGTCATAATTCTATTGGACAAATGTATATCGACCAAAAACAATCTTAGGAGTAAAATATTATCATTTAGGTCCACTTGTATTATATTAGGACATTTATTATTATTTAATTCAATGAAGAGTTAAAAGAGTTATAATCAATGTTTATTTACAAAAACATTTGTAATATAAGGTTATACATATGATAAATTTTATTGTAAATATTAATTATAAAGATAAAAGGATTTCCTACATATTTATATTTAATTTATAATTTTTAGAAATTAAATAATTTAATTTATTTATGACACAATGATGATGAAGTAATAACCATAATAGTGAAAAATTAAAATAATTGATATTATAAATACCGAAATAAATATAATTAGAGACTTTTTATGAATTACACTAATTTTATAAGTTAATATGACATGTTAGGAATGATTTAATTATCTTTTTTAGAAGTAATAATGCTGTTATGATTTTCAAAAAAATCAATTTTACAAATAGTGTCAAAATTAACATAAAAGAGTTTTTAAAACAAATATTATATTATTAATTGATATTCAATTCCTAAAAATCACATGTTTAGCCAAGAGACTTATATATGATAGGTGTATCATTAATGGACCACTTGGGGGTCTCTTTAAGGTATATAGTAAGTTTATTAACTATATAATATAAAAATACAAAGTGACATCGTAAGTGTCAAACTAATCAACTAAGAGTTAAAACTAAAAGATAAGGTTAATATATTGACCAAAACCTATATAAATATTATTGGTTGAGTGGTTTTCGACCCACCCCACCTTATCCTTTAAATAATACACTTTTGAGCCATTTAAAACTGAATATTAATTTATTATAAAATAATATTTCTAGCTTTTCCAAAGGTGCCCCTCACCACTCTTATAAAAGGGAATTCCCCATTCTCATTAATTCACACCTTCAAATCCATTTGGATCAGCCAAAATCTGCCCAAATACTCTCTCAACTTCCATCACTACAACATAGAGTCCTTAATTTGATCAGAACGAGAACCTATGGATCCCTTTTGATCAAATCAAAAGGAAGAACCTGAAGAAGAGGTAATGATTTCACCACCTCTTTTCAAGTTCCTTTCTTCTTCCACTTCTCATTTATTTTTTATTACCATTCTAAAATAATGAATCCATTATATAATATATACTGTAATATTATTATAAATATGGTACAACCATATTCAGTATTCTATCCATCCTTTGACTGACATGTCACCATACGTGCGTACGTACGACTTACCGTCTCCACGTCGTGGTATAATTGTTATTCAATATATTATTATTTCGATGGGTATAATACTAATTTTTAATTCATGAAAATAATAAATATAAAATTATAATGATTCTGTATATATGATATACAATCCAATTATATATTATTTTAATATCAAAAGAATTATATTGTCCCTCGTGCGTACGTACGGACTACCGTCTCCACGAATGCGATGAGATTCATTCTCCATCGTATCCATTCAAGTATAATTATCATTTGATGATTTAAAAATAATGTTTAAGGACTAGATATCATTCTGGATATGAATTTTATACAACCTATCCATGACAAACACAGCTTACGTACCAAAACATATAAAATAAAATGAGTAAGTTAACACCCAAAACAACGATAATTCTAAAATATTATTAACAAAGCAATGTTAAAAGATCATATATGATATCATATTAATATATATGATTCTTTTATAATTTAATAACAATTATTTCACCATTATACAGGATGTTAACATACCCCAACCAAGGAAAAGTACAAGGTAGGGGTTTATTTCGCAATCTCCTTATTATCCGAGGTTGTTTATACGTAATAATATACTGGGATTTCATTATCAGCCACATCCATGATTCTTAAAAATGTATTTAAAAACCATTTTTTACTATTTACTAGAATATGGTTTAAAGTCATTTATACCCATGTTGACATTTATAAGTGGTTTATAAAGGAATATTTCTGTCGTTTTCCAAACAAGGTCCTTTTTAACCTTTTTGACAGAATTAAGGTAAGAATTTTTTTTAACTTATACGGCGGGTGCGGCTATTTTACGCTGTTATAAAATATTCTAAGCTTCAATTAAAAGATTATCAGGATATTTTCAATGTAAATGTTTTATTTTATAATTATGTCACTTTTAAATGATTTCAAAATGAATATTTTAAGAATTTATGAAAGGTACTCTTTATCAAAATCATAATTTTAAATGTTTAAAAGATTTATCTTTATAAATGTTTTTAATTAATGTACATGTTTTCAAAATGATTTTAAGGATTTATTTATATGGACATGAATGTTTTGAAATGATATTTCTTATTAAAAGTTTCGAAGTGGTATGAGACACTTTGATCCAAAAATCTCTTTTAAATTACTTCCTTTATAAATGTGTGACTTTTAAATGATTTCAAAAAAGAGATATATCTCTCAAATTGTTTTGATTTCATCTATGTCAACATCCTTTGATGGATTTTAAGTTTATTTGGTGTTGATTTATTATGATACAAAACTTCCATATTGTTTTGAAGTTTTTGTGATGTGTTTGACTGTGGATGTGTTATTCTTATACCATTCTTGGTTTATAGATGAAGTATTTACATTTCGTATGTCTGTTTTAATATAAATATTTAGGCTATGTTTGAAAGTTTTCATATGGGAATTCATTGGAATTAATATGTGATGGGTGTTATAACACCCCAAGCTTCCATGGTACGTTTCCCTTTGAATAATGCAATGGCGTGCATTGTACGCAACTTCGAGATTCTAACACACCACAACCAATCAAACTAGCCGTTATGAATAGTAATACCTACTTTTGGAAATTTTATAAATTATATCTCTCAAAATGGACTTCATTTTTGGATTCATAATATCGAAATTATCCTAGGGTGAAATTTTGGTACTTTTCGGATAACTTTCATATTTTGATGAATAGTGAAAATTACTAAATTTTAATTAAAAACAAATTTTTAATTGAAATAATTAATATTGATAAATTATGAATTTGAGTGGTTTTAAAGTATATTTATAATATATTTTTACCAGTTAATTCAATTTTTGTCATTGGAAATAATTTCACAATTAAACCAGACATAAACAAGTGTCAATCTTTTGATAGTTATTATCTCTTAAAAAACGCTTTTTGTTTTAACAACGGGAATTAATTTTAAATTAATTTCTTCCACTTCTGTGTTTTGAATTTGGAAAAATGGATTCCATATTTGGAATCATGATGTTCAAATTGTGTAAATAGATAAATTTTATTTTTAGACATTTTGAATAATTACTTCGGTAAATATTTTATTTATCGTGGTTAAAAGGTAAATTTGGTAAATAAGGGTTAAAGAATAATATTATAATAATACTAAATTACCCTAAAACATGTCTTAACCATATTGGTTGATACATGTCCGACCATGGGCATCTTTGGGTTGATTTTGGGACATCATGGATCCACTTGTAAGTGATAGGGACACTTTATTTTAATTAAGTTAAAATGAATACAAAAATGAAACAAGCATATATCTTTTAGAAAAACAATTTTTACATAGGTTTATATATGTTGTATTTTAGACTATAAATATTAATTAGAAAGATAAAAATATTTACTACATAATTATATTTTATTTATAATTTTTAGACATTAAATAATTTAATTTATTAATGACACAATGATGATGCAGTAATTACAATAATAGTAAAAAATTAAACTAATTGATATTATAAATATCCAAATAAATATAATTTAAGATATTTAATGAATTACACTAATTTTATAGGTTAATATGACATGATAGGATTGATGTAATTAACTTTTTTCGAAGTAATCATTCTGTTATCATTTTTACAAAAAACAATTATTGAATAGTGTCAAAATTGACATAAAAGACTTCTTAAAACAAATATTATATTATTAATTAATATTAACTTTCTAAAAATCTAAGGTTCATCAAAGAGACTTATATCATGATAGGTGTATCATTAATGGACCACTTGGGGGTTTCTTGAATGTATATAGTATGTTTATTAACTATATAATATAAAAATACAAAGTGACATGGTAAATGTCAAACTAATTAACTAAGAGTTAAAACTAATTGATAAGGTTAATATAATGACCCAAAACAATATAAATTCTATTGGTTGAATTTATTTAGACCTATAACCACCTTAAACTTTAAATAATAAACTTTTTAGCCATTTTAAACCGAATATGAATTTATTATAAATTAATATTTCTAGCTTTTCCAAAGGTTCCCCTTACCCCTCTAATAAAAGGGCACTCCTCCTTATCATTTATTTACACCTTCAAATCCTTTTGTTTTGGTAAAACCCTGCCCAAATACTCTCTAAACTTCCCTCACTATATCCTAGAGGCATTAGTTTGATCAGAAAGCCAACCTGAGGAGCCCTTTTGATCAAATCAAAAGGAAGAACCCAAAGAAGAGGTAATGTTTTCACCACCCCTTTTCAAGTTCCTTTCTTCTTCCACTTCTTATTTCTTTGTTATTACAATTATAAATTAATAACTCCAGTATCTTATATATACTGTGATGTTATTATAAATATGGTACATCCATATTCATTATTCTATCCACCTTTTGAATAACATGTCACCATACGTGTGTACGTACGGCTTACTGTCTCCCCGTCGTGGTGTAATTGTTATTCAATATATTATTATTTGGATGGTTATAATAATGATTTATAATTTATGTAAACAATAAATATAACATGATAATTATTCTTTATATATAATATACCATCCATGTATATATTATTTTAATATCAAAAGAATGATATTGTTGCTCGTGCGTACGTACGGACTACCGTCTCCACGAACGCGATGAGATTCATTCTCCATCATATCCATTCAAGTATAATTATCATTTTATGATTTAAAAATAATTTTTAAGAACTTGATATCTTTATGGATATGAATAATATACAACCTATCCATGAAAAACATGTCTTACGTAACAAATCATATAAAAGAAAACGAGTAAGTTAACACCTGAAACGACGATAATTCTAATATATTATTAACAAAGCAATGTTAAAAGATCATATATGATATCATATTAATGTATATGATTCATGAATAGTTTAATAACAATTATTTCAACATTATACATGAGGTTAACCTACCCTCGACCAAAGAAAAGTACAAGGTAAGGGGTTTCTTATCTCACTCTTAGTTTCGTGAGAATTCCATTGTTCACCACTTATTTATTGCATGTGGTGTATGTGTACTGACCATGATTGTATTAATTGTTTAATATAATTTAATTTATGGGTATTTACATCATCATTTTATGATCCTTCTTTCATGGGTGTATGTTTCATAAGTTACCTAATCGATAAGGGAATTTAAAATTTCAATTTCCACTCATTTGGCTTTACGCATATTTCATTGATTATATTACCCCAAGATTATGTGTTGAATCACTATTCATTTGATTATGTCATAATTTCCACTACCCTTCTTGTGGATATACTTTTGATACACATAATCACTCCATTGATAATTCTCAAGTCATTGATGTGGATTTGATAAGAGTAATTTTAACTCATTCTCCATTTGTTGAGTTAAACATCCAATTCTTTGGTGTTTTTTTAGAAGAATATGTGTGAATGTAATTTGATTGTTTTACACTGGATATCAAATCATATTTAGTGTATTTATATTTTTCACACATAATTATGTCGTTGATTTATCCTTAACCTAAGGATATGACCATTATTAGAGTTTTCATCTCAATTTACATTCCATTGAGACTTCTTTGTTGTTATACACCAAATCACTTTGACATAGTATATAATGAATTCCTTTATTCTCATGATATTACAATGTTTTTATTACCTAAAGTATTTGTATTCAAGTGTCTCTCTTTTGGTTAGAAACTCTAACAAAAATACCATTATTAAATGTTTTAAAGACTTATTTGTCTAAATTTTGCTCATTAATGTCCATGTTTTGAAAAATGGTTTTAAGGATTAATTTATATGAACATTAATGTTTTAAAATTCAAACTCCTTTTAAAAGTTTCAAAGTGGTATGGGAAACTTTGATTCAAGAATCTATTTTTAAATGGCTTCTTGACAAATAGTGTGACTTTTAAATGATTTCAAGAAAAAGGGGGATATTTCTCTCAAATAGATTTGATGATTATTTTCATCTATGTCAATATCCTTCATTATTCTCAATTGATGTTAATATGATACAATAGAATCTTCAACATTGTATTGAATGAGTTATGTTTGACTATGGATGTGATATATTTATACCATTCATGATTTTTGGATAAAGTATTGACATTTCGTATGCTAGTTTTAATACGAATGTTTATGTTATGTTTCAAACCTGTTCATATAAGGAATGCATTGGACTTAATAAGTGAAGGGTGGAGCACGCTATAGATCCTCGATGCATCGGTAGGTCTCATGAGACAAAATAGTGTCTTGGAACAAGGCCTTGATAAAATCTTATTTGTAGTCTTGGCACGAGGCCTTGGATATGTGGTTATGATAGTCTGGCATTATGCATTTCATCATTATGAAAGTGGTTATTGATATTGCATGTGATGGCTCGACTAGTAGAATATCCATGTGAATAAGTAAATGGCATTATTTCATATTATCTTTTCCATATTATGTTGATGTTCATGTTTAAAAGGCTTTTGTTTTAGTTATAAATTGCTTTAAGTGTTTATGCTTGTCTATGAAAGCTTCTGCTATATTGTTATCCTTACTGAGCATCTGAGGTCACCCCTTTCAGTGTTTTATTTTTCCCAGGATGAGAAGAAGTAATTTATGAATGACCTGCAAGTATAGTATGAGGGGATATGAAGACAAGATGTTGTTTTAGAATTTTTTACCTTATGATGTAATGTAAGACTTATGAATATATATAGTGTTTCCAAGACTACTAGCTAATCGGTCTTTCGAGACCTGATCCTTTGTGATCATGCCAATGTTATGTAATAATGCACCGACTCAGGGTATCTAGGGTCAGGGCGTTAGAGTTGGTATAAGAGGAAGTTTAGTACAAACCATGGAAGCTAGATTTAGATAAACTCTGATTAGAGCACAAAGGCCTAAGATGAACATTGAGGATTAGCATAGAAGAACTTCCTAGAATTTTGGTATTGTAGAGATTTTGTGAGTTTTCCGAGCAATACATCCCTGTCTGGATACGATCAGGTAGAGGTGGCTCTGGCACAGATGTACCTAGGGGTAAAACCCGAAAACACCGCTTTGATCTAGACTTGAATGGGAACTAGTGCACGATAACGGGCCTTGCTGTACTCTTGGTTACGACACTCCCAGGGGATATGCTTAGGATAATTTACATTTTCTTTACAACCCAATTTGAAGTAATATATTTATAAGATGGGAGTAAATGACCTTGGTTAATCCTAATATGTTTCAAATTGAGAATATGGTGACATGTTAATCTCTAAATGATTTTATGACTACTATTACTCACACAATGATTTCTGGTTTTAGTCAATGACTAGATTCCAAGGAAGTCATAGTGACTTTGAGAATGATGTACAAGATGGGAACGGTGGTGGCAATGAGAAACAAAATGGAATGTTGATAGGTGTAAAAGATATCGTCTTTATGCCAAATCAGTTTTCCAAAAATATGATAAAAAATATATATATTAACCAATTACCAGACTCAACAAAGAAGGGAAAGGTGATGAATGATAAGAGCTCCAGTAGTGGAGACCATGGAGAATGAAATCCTCAATTTCCATCATGCAATAAATGTGGAAGGAGACACCCAGGAAAGTGTCTCAATGGGACAAAGAAATGCTTTACGTGCGGGAAGGAAAGACATAACGTGAAGAATTTTTGATGAAAAATGAAGAGTACTATAGAAGAAGATAAAAATGGTACCAAGAATCCATTTACAGTCATTTTCCGTAAATGTAGATGACCTGGCCATTACCTGAGTGAATGCCCTATTCTATAGGATATTTTCTTGGTCAAAGTAGAAGATACGTGGAAATAAATGGTTAGAGAAATTTTTAAAAAGTATTAGTGCTCCTTGTTGATGGATTTACTTTGAAATAATTTTCTCTTGTATTTGTAACCCTGCAGTTTGCCATGTGAGAATGATATTTGAGGAAGAATTATCTCTTCTCTTGTGGATATTGGTATAAATAACCATTTGGTTTTATATGATCATTGGGGTTTGAGATAATTATAAGTTATTATAATTTGGGATGAAGATGCAAGGTATGAGATAACATTTTTGGTTAAATTATGTTATGGTTATTTTGAGGAATTTATCTCATTTTGGTAATGTTATGAAATATAGTTTTTGAAAAAGGACAACACGTAGACCGTGTGACAACCCGTCGCGTCGAACAAAGTTGTGGGAATCGAACCCACAACCAAAGTGTGATTGGGATTTATCGCCTACCACTGGACTACGTGAAGCCCCTGGATAGTGTGACTAATTATTTTTAGTTAAATGATTTTACTGATCAATAATAATTTGATTTGGGTTCTTATTTCTTAATAAATGAATACCCTTGGTATAGGAAAATGATTTGGTGATTAAGTGATAGATGTTATTTTGGATGTTGTTCTCTTTTTTGTGAACACTATATGCCAAAGGAAAATAGAATAGTATGGGATTTCATTTGAGGAGTAATGGTGGATTTTTATCTATGTTTTTATTATGGATTTATAGTGATTTGGGTTGTTTATGGAAATGATTAGGTTAATTACTTTGAATTATTTGACTTTAAGAGTAATTAATGTCATTTGGAGATACAATTTAACGTAGAAGACTGCATTCATAATATGTTTTGGTTTTCAATATTAGTTTTTATTATATTGAAGGATTTTAAGGACAATTGATTATTGAATGGTATTTATTTAACTTTGGGGTATTGTTGGTTTAATTTTGGAAATTAAGATTAGTGTTTATTTCTCTCAAGGAATATACTTTTAGGGGATCATAAGATATTATACTAACCATATTGGTTTTGATAAATCTCTAAATACATTGTAAATATATAGTTCATCCTGCATGGATCATGTGATTCTATAGAAGTTTATTCTAGATCTTCCAGTGTGACCAAGTCTTCTTGAATACTCATCGTTTAAAAAAATGAGTTAGTGGTGGAAATTTATTAAATAATGAAACTCTACTTAAAATGTAAGTATATATCTTTATATTCTTAGTTAATATCATAAATGAATTCCTCATCCTTATGTAATGTAACTTAAAACAAAACAATGTTGTCCGTTTACTTTCCTACTAGGAGACTAATGGTCATTTGTCCCAACACAAGTTTGTGGTTTTCTTATTGTTAACTTTCTCCTGATAATGATTTCTATCCCTCTCAATCAGAACATGACACTTATTTTATCATCAATATCCTTGTTTTCCTACATGGAATCCGAGTATGGGTTATCTTGGTTGACCTTTATACCTCTCTTTCTTTCTTTTAAAGTGATAGTTTTATTGACTCTTTTTCCGATGTGGGAATTTCCATTATATTCCCAAGAAAAATTTTAAAAATTTCTAGGACGCAATTTATTGAAGGAGGGGAGAATGTAACACCCCAAGCATCCACGGTACGTTTCCCTTTGAATAATGCAATGGCGTGCATTGTACGCAACTTCGAGATTCTAACACACCACAACCAATCAAACTAGCCGTTATGAATAGTAATACCTACTTTTTGAAATTTTATAAATTCTATGTCTCAAAATGTACTTCATTTTTGGATTCAGAATATCAAAATTATCCTTGGGTGAAATTTTGTTACTTTTCGAATAACTTTAATATTTTGATGAATAGTGAAAATTAATAAATTTTAATTAAAAACAACTTTTTTAATCGAAATAATTAATATTGATAAATTATGAATTTGGGTTGTTTTAAATTATATTTAGAATATATTTTTACCATTTAATTTAATGTTTTTCATTGGACATAATTTCACAATTAATCCAGAGATAAACAAGTGTCAATCTTGTGATAGTTATTATCTCTTAAAAACACGCTTTTTGTTTTAACAACAGGAATTAATTTTAAATTAATTTCTGCCACTTCTGTGTTTTGAATTTGGAAAAATGGATTCCATATTTGGAATCAGGATGTTTAAATTGTGTAAATAGATAACTTTTATTTTTAGACATTTTGACTAATTATTTCGGTAAATATTTTATTTATCGTGGTTAAAGGGTAAATCCGGTAAATAAGGGTTATCAAATAATATTATAATAATACTAAATTACCCTATAACGTGCCTTAAAACTATTGGTTGATAAATGTCCGACCATGGGCATCTTTGGGTCAATTTTGGGACCCCATTGATCCACTTGTAAGTGATATGGACACTTTATTTTAATTAAGTTAAAATGAATACAAAAATGACACAAGCATATATCTTTTAGCAAAACAATTGTTACATAGGGTTATATATGTTGGATGTTAAACTATAAATATTCATTAGAAATATAAAAATATTTCCTACATAATGATATTTTATTTATAATTTTTAGGCAATAAATAATTTAATTTATTTATGACACAATGATGATGATGTAATTACCATAATAGTGAAAAATGAAAATAATTAATATTATAAATACCCAAATAAATATAATTTCAGAATTTTTATGAATTACACTAATTTTATAGGTTAATATGACATGTTAGTATTGATTGAATTAACTTTTTTCGAAGTAATAATTTTGTATGATTTTTTAAAAAATCAATTATTGAATAGTGTCAAAAATGACATAAAATAATTTTTAAAATAAATATTATATTATTAATTGATATTAAATTCTTAAAAATCTACGGTTCATCCAAGATACTTATATCGTGATAGATGTATCATTAATGGACCACTTGGGGGTCTCTTGGATGTATATAGTAAGTTTATTAACTATATAATATAAAAATAAAAAGTGACATGGTAAATGTCAAACTAATTAACTAAGAGTTAGAACTAAAAGATATGGTTAATATAATGACCCAAACCGGTCTAAATTCTATTGTTTGAATGGATTTAGACCTATACCTACCTTAACCTTTAAAAAATCAACGTTTTAGCCATTATAAACCGAATATGAATTTATTATAAATTAATATTTTTAGCTTTTCCAAAGGTGCCCCTCACCCCTCTTATAAAAGGGCACTCCTCCTTCCCATTTATTTACACCTTCAAAGCCTTTTGGTTTGTCCTACCCCTTCCCAAATACTCTCTAAACTTCCATTACTAAAACCTAGAGGCCTTACTTTGATCATAAAGCCAACTTAAGAAGCCCTTTTGATCAAATCAAAAGGAATAACCCGAAGACGAGGTAATGTTTTCACCACCCCTTTTCAAGTTCCTTTCTTCTTCCACTTCTTATTTCTTTGTTATTACCATTCTAAAATAATAACTCCAGTATCTTATATATACTTTGATGTTATTATAAATATGGTACAACCATATTCAGTATTGTATCCACCTTTTGATTAACATGTCGCCATAGGTGTGTACGTACGGCTTACCGTCTCCCCGTCGTGGTGTAATTGTTATTCAATATATTATTATTTGGATGGGTATAATAATGATGTATAATTAATTTAAACAATAAATATAACATGATAATTATTCTGTATATATAATATACCATCCAATTATATATTATTTTAATATCAAAAGAATGATATTGTTTCACGTGCGTACGTACGGACTACCGTCTCCACGAACGCGATGAGATTCATTCTCCATCATATCCATTCAAGTAAAATTATCATTTGATGATTTGAAAATAATGGTTAAGAACTTGATATCATTCTGGATATGAATAAGATACAACCTAACCATGAAAAACTTGTCTTACGTAACAAATCATATAAAAGAAAACGAGTTAGTTAACACCCGAAATGACGATAATTCTAAGATATTATTAACAATGAAATGTTAAAAGATCATATATGATATCATATTAATGTATATGATTCATGAATAATTTAATAAAAATTATCTCAAAATTATACAGGAGTTTAACCTACCCCTAACCAAGGAAAATACAAGGTAAGATGTTTCTTATCTCACTCTTAGTTTCGTGAGAATTCCATTGTTCACCACTTATTTATTGCTTGTGGTGTATGTGTACTGCCCATGATTGTATTAATTGTGTAATATAATTAAATTTATTGGTATTTACATAATCATTGTATGATCCTTCTTTCATGGGTGTATGTTTCATAAGTTACCTAATCGATAAGGGAATTTGAAATTTCAATTTCCACTCATTTAGCTTTACGCATGTTTCGTTGATTATATTACCCCAAGATTATGTGTGGAATCACTATTAATTTGATTATGTCAAAATTTCCACTCCCCTTACTGTTGATATACTTTTGATACACATAATCACTCCATTGATAATTCTCAAGTCATTGATATGAATTTTATAAGAGTAATTTTAACTCGTTCTCCATTTGTTGAGTTAAACATCCAATTCGTTGGTGTTGTTTTTACAAGAATATGTGTGAATGTACTTTGATTGATTTACACTGAATATCCAATCATATATAGTGTATTTATATTTGCCAGACATAATTATGTCGTTTATTTATCCTTAACCTAAGGATATGGCCTTTATGAGAGATTGCATCTCAATTTACATTCCATTGAGACTTCTTTGTTGTTATACACCAAATCACTTTTATGTGGTGTATATAATGTACTTTGACATAGTATATCATGAATTCCTTTATTCTCATGATATTATAATGTTTTGATTACCTCAATTATTTGTATTCAAGTGTCTCTCTTTTGTTTAGAAACTCTAAATAAAATACCATTTTTAAATGTTTTAAAGACTTATTCTTCTAAATCTTGCTCATTAATGTCCATGTTTTAAAAAATGGTTTTAAGGATTTATTTATATAGACATTAATGTTTTAAAATTAAAACTCCTTTTAAAAGTTTCAATGTGGTATGGGACACTTTGATTCAAGAATCTATTTTTAAATGGCTTCTTGACAAATAGTGTGACTTTTAAATGATTTCAATAAAAAGGGGGATATTTCTCTCAAATAGTTTTGATGATTATTTTTATCTATGTCAATATCCTTCATTATTCTTGTTTTAGGTTAATATGATACAATACAATCTTCTATATTTTATCGAATGAAAGTGGTTATTGAATTTAAATTTGATTATTCGATTAGTAGAATATCTATGTGAATAAGTAAATGGCATTATTTCTTTTTATTTTTTCCATACTATGCTGAAGTTCAAGTTTAAAAGTCTTTTTGTTTTAGTTATACATTGCCTCGAATGTTTATTATTATTTATTAAAGTTTCCACTATATTGTTATCCTTACTGGGCATTTGATCTGACCCCTTTTCTATGTTTTATTTTTCCTAGGATGTGAAGAAGTAATTTATGAATGACCTGCGGGGATAGTATGAGGGGATAAGAGTGTGGACTATGGAGAATATATTGTTGTAGTTTTCCTTTTATGATATAATGTAAACATTATTAATGTATCCAGTTATTCCAAGGCTACTAAACTAATCGGTATTTTCAGACATGATCTTTCTTGTGATCATGCCAATGTTATGTAATAATGCACCGACTCTGGGTAACTGGGGTCGCGGTGTTACATTTGGTATTATATGAAGTTAAGTACAAAACATGGAAGCTAGATTTAGATAAAATCTGATTAGAGAACATGGATCTAAGATGGACTTTGAGGATTAGTATAGAAGAACTTCCTAGAATTTTGGTATTGTAGAAATTTTTTGAGTTTTCTGAGCAATACATCCCTATCTGGATACGAGCATGTAGAGGCAGCTCTGGCACAAATGTATCTAGGGGTAAAACCCGAAAACACTGCTTTGAGCTAGACTCGATTGGGAATTAGTGCACGACAACGGGCCTTGCTGCACTCTTGGTTACGACACTCCTGGGGGATATGCTTTGGACAATTCTCATTTTCTTTACAAACCATTATGAAGGGTTTATGAGTATATAATTCCTCAAAGAAGAAATTTTTATGATTATGGATTATATCCATAAACTATTTAATTTATGTTATGTGTTTTACAATTTTGGGATTAGGTATTGTTATTCATAAACTAATCTAGTGTATGCCATTGTTTAGAAATGGTGCCCAGTATAATGAATGAGAACTCCAACAATGCACATGATCCAAAGAGAATGAAGGATCATATCTTTCATGGTCTTAAGCCAGAATATATAACAGAAATAGTATCCCATGTATTATCATCATATGAAGAAATAATATCATGTGTTGATAAGATAAGTAAAGAGTTTTGTGAGTCCTATGGCTTTGAAATGAAGCAAGAGAAGAAAATGATGGAAGTGGGAAAGATGGATAAAGGGAAGAGGGAAAAGAAGAATTTTCCCATATGTGATATCTATGGAAAGAAACACCCTGGAACATGCCTGAAAGGAATGGGAGTTTGTTATAAGTGTGGAGGAAAAGGGCACAAAGTACGTTACTGTATGGTTAAGAAAATGGTTTCAAATATACAATGCTTCACTTTCAAGGAGTTTGGACACTACGCGAACCTATGTCCCAGTCATCAGACTATGCCACAAATGATGCTATTGGATAATAATCAAGTTATGATACTACCACAGATGAAGAATAATGGTTAGAGTTCTTATGTTGATTATGTCATTTGAGTGTTGTATCAACAATGTACTTGTTATAAGAATTATGGAGTATATAAGGATTGTACTGCAATACTATTTCATTAAGGACTTGAGATTGTGTGGAACAAAGAAAAGTGACTCAATAGCAGGTTAATTTTTTTGAAAATATATGGTTGTGATAAAGATAAACCATAATATAGTTCTGATACCGAGGTATTGATTTTAGAATAATACATGATTGATTTGGATAAATTATATTGGATATTCTTGACTACCTTGAAACTGTTTAATGATTTGTATATTACATCATTGTATGGGTTTACAACATTTTTGGATTGAAGGAGTATATCTATTATTCTTTAAGGAATAAGGGATCATGAATGTAATCAATAAGGTTTTATGGTAATTCAGGATGTTGCAGTGTTTTAAAAGAATACATGATGAAGGTGTCCACATGTTATTACATGGAATAAAGGATCATTATTGTGTTTACCTTCCTTATAAATTTTTGACTGAAGTATTTTGGATAGTCCTAGTTTGGATTATTTTGGATTGCAATAAAAGGACAACCCGGAGGTTGGGCGGCAACCCGTCGTGTCCGGCAAGGCCGTGAGACTTGAACCCACAACCGAAGGGCGAAAAGAGTGTATGACCTACCACTGACACATGTGATGTCCTGGACTGAGTAATTTCGTTTTTTTAATGGTTCTGCTAGATGAATTATAAATTCATTTTCTTAACCCTATACGAATAGGATAAATAGAATATTATTTTTAAGTTCTATTATCTTTTAGAGTGAAAGATGAGTTTGTGGTAGAACTTAGTTAAAGGATGAGACTATACTTGTAAATTATATATTTTTCTACTTCTATTATTCAATGAAGAAATTTATTCTTATACTTTAGTGAAGGGTTCTTAAAACAAAAAAAATGTGTTATCCTAATACCATATGTTTTGCTGAACAGATGGTATTTTAAATCATCATAGATTGATGAATTTAAGGCCCTAAATTTTACACATGTTGGTTATTGATGACCTCAATCACTACCTATAAATATTTATGTTTTCTCTCCAATTATAAGTCTATAATTTCGACCAATTTTCTCTGAATAGAGATCATAATTTGGTGGTGACCCTTTCATTTCTCTTTTCCTCTTATTAAGACTAAATTTTATCAACCCAATTTCCGATGTGGGTTTTCCCACAAAGATATTTTCTATATTAAACCTTTTATTTTCGAAGAACAATTTCAAATTGTGAGGATGCAATTTATTGAATAAGAGGAGAATGTAACACCCCATGATCTCATAGTGTGTTATTTCTTCAAAATAATTCAATAACGTGCACTACACGCAACATCGAGTTCAAGCACACCTTGACTTACCAAACAAGCCGTTCAAAAGAGGTTATGAATTATATTAACTAAATTTTAACCTTTATATAATCCTTATAATTTTATAATTCATATTATGAGTTTCTTAGACATAATGTGAGAACAAATTCATTTTCAGTATTTCCCTTTTACAAACTTTTAATAGTGAACCCTTTTTAAATCCAATATTTGAAACTTTTATATATTTAATTTGACTAAATAAATTTACTTTTTAGAATGGGGACATCAAAAAATTTACAATGAAACATCCCCAGCTTCCCCGGTATGTTTCCTTTTGAATAATGAAATGGCGTGCATTGTACGCAACTTCGAGATTCTAACACACCACAACCAATCAAACTAGCGGTTATGAATAGTAATACCTACTTTTTGAAATTTTATAAATACTATATTTCGAAATAGACTTCATTTTTGGATTCTTAATATCGAAATTTTCTTAGGGTGAAATTTTGGTACTTTTTGAATAACTTTCATATTTTGATAAATAGTGAAAATTAATAAATTTTAATTAAAAACAAATTTTTTAATCAAAATAATTAATAGTGATAAATTATTAATTTTAGTGGTTTTAAAGTATATTTAGAATATATTTTTACCATTTAATACAATTTTGGTCATTGGATGTAATTTCACATTTAAACCAGACATAAACAAGTGGCAATCTTTTGATAGTTATTATCTCTTAAAAACACGCTATTTGTTTTGACGACGAGAATTAATTTTTTAATTAATTAATGTAACCGATATGTTCTGAATTTGGTAAAATAGACATCATTTTTGAATTCATAATATCAAATATATCTTAGGCCTAATTTTTGGTGTTTTTCTGGAAACTGTTATTTTTGATGAATAGTGAAACCACTAAGTGGTAGTTAAAAAACAGAATTTTTCATAAAACTTAATTTTACCACTTCTGTGAGTGCAATTTCGAAAATCTGAGAAACATGGTTAATATCAAGGAGTAAAATTTGGTTCAATGAGATGAAAATAATTTTTTGTGAATAGTAACTTTTTACTTTTATTTACCACGGTTAAAAGTTAATAAGGTAATTAAGGGTAAAAATGATATTAATATTACCCTAACACATGTCCTAAATCTTTTGGACAAGTGTATTTCGACCAAAAACAATCTTAGGAGTAAAATATTATCATTTAGGTTCACTTGTATTAGATTAAGAAATTTATTATTATTTAATTCAAAGAAGAGTTAAAAGAGTTAAAATCAATGTTTATTTACTAAAAAAAATTTAATATAATGTTATAAAAAAGATATATTAGATTGTAAATATTAATTAGAAAGTTAAAACGATTTCCTACATGATTATATCTTATTTATAATTTCTAGACATTAAATAATTTAATTTATTTATGACACAATGATGATGCAGTAATTACCATAATAGTGAAAAATAAGATTAATTGATATTATAAATACCCAAATAAATATAATTATAAAATTTTCATGAATTAAACTAATTTTATAGTTTAATATGACATGTTAGGAATGATTTAATTAACCTTTTTCTAAGTAATTATGTTGTTATAATTTTCACAAAAATCAATTTTCCAAATAGTGTTAAAATTGACATAAAAGAGTTTTTAAAACAAATATTATATTATTAATTGATATTCAATTCCTAAAAATCTAATGTTTGACCAAGAGACGTATATCATGATAGTTTTATCATTAATGGACCAATTTGGGGTATCTTGGAGGTATATAGTAATTTTTTTAACTATATAATATAAAAATACAAAGTGACATGGTAAGTGTCAAACTAATTAACTAAGAGTTAAAACTAAAAGATAAGATTAATTTAATGACCCAAACCTATATAAATTCTATTGGATGATTGGTTTTCGACCCATCTCCACCATAACCATTAAATAATATACTTCTTAGCCATTATAAACCGAATATTAATTTATTATAAAATAATATTTCTAGCTTTTCCAAAGGTGCCCCTCACCCCTCTATTAAAAGGGCACTCCCCCTTCTCATTAATTCATACCTTCAATGCCATTTGGCTCAGCCAAACTCTGCACAAATACTCTCTAAACTTACCTCACCACAACCTAGAGTCCTTAGTTTGATCATAAAACCAACCTAAGGAGCCCTTTTGATCAAATCAAAAGGAAGAACCTGAAGAAGAGGTAATGATTTCACAACCCCTTTTCAAGTTCCATTCTTCTTCCACTTCTTCATTGTTTGTTATTAACATTCTAAAATAATGAATCCAGTATCTATTATATACTGTAATATTATTATAAATATGGTACAACCATATTCAGTATTCTATCCATCTTTTGAATGACATGTCACCATACGTGCGAACGTACAACTTACCGTCTCCACGTCGTGGTGTAATTGTTAATCAATATATTATTATTTGGATGGGTATAATAATGATTTTTAATTCATGTAAATAATAAATATAACATGATAATGATTCTGTATATATGATATACCATCCAATTATTTATTATTTTAATATCAAAAGAATGATATTGTCGCTCGTGTGTACGTACGGACTACCGTCTCCACGAACGCGATGAGATTCATTCTCCATTGTATCCATTCGAGTATAATTATCATTTAATGATTTAAAAATAATGTTTAAAGACTTAATATAATTCTTTATATGAATAAGATAAAACCTATCCATTAAAAACATAGCTTACATAACAAAACATATAAAAGAAAACGAGTAAGTTAACATCAGAAACAACGATAATTCTAAAATATTATTATGAAAGTAATGTTAAAATATCATATATGATATCATATTAATATATATGATTCTTGTATAATATAATAACAATTATTTTTCCATTATACATGAGGTTAACCTACCCCAACCAAGGAAAAGTACAAGGTAAAGGTTTATTTCGCAATCTCTTCATTATCCGAGGTTGTTTATATGTAATAATATACTAGGATTTCTTTATGAGTCACATGCATGTTTCTTAATAATATATTTCAAATTTTTTTTTACTATTTACTAGAATA
Organism: Viscum album; assembly: GCA_963277665.1. NCBI lineage: Eukaryota > Viridiplantae > Streptophyta > Magnoliopsida > Santalales > Viscaceae > Viscum > Viscum album. The sequence continues at coordinate 51,090 of CAUJRU010002167.1, read as the reverse complement.
TGGGTTAAATTCATTTATACCCTTGTTGGCTTTTATAAGTGGTTTATAAAGAAATGTTTCTGTCGTTTTCCAAACAAGGTCCTTTTTAAACTTTTCGACAGAATTAAGGTAAGAATGTCTTTTTTAACTTATACGGAAGGTGAAACTATTTTCCACCATTTTAAAATCTGTGATGCTTCCCTTACAAGATTATATGTATATTTTGAAATTAAGTTTTTTATTTTATAACTATGTGACTTTTAAATGATCTCAAAATGAATATTTTAAGAATTTATGAAAGGTACTCTTTATCAAAATCATAATTTTAAATGTTTTAAATATTTATCTTTCTAAATATTTTTAATTAATGTCCAAGTTTTCAAAATTATTTTAAGGATTTATTTATATGGACATGAATGTTTTGAAATTGTATTTCTTATCAAAAGTTTCGAAGTGGTATGGGACACTTTGATCAAAAAATCTCTTTTAAATTACTTCCTTAATAAATGTTTGACTTTTAAATGATTTCAAAAAAGAGAGATTTATCTCAAATAGTTTTGATTTCATCTATGTCAACATCCTTTGATGGATTTTATGTTTATTTGGAGTTGATTTATTATGATAAAAAACTTCCACATTGTTTTGAAGTTTTTGTGATGTCTTGACTGTGGATGTGTTATTCTTATACCATTGGTGGTTTATGGAAGAAGTATTTACATTTTGTATACCATTTTTAATACGAATGTTTATGTTATGTTTGAAACTTTTAATATGGGAATGCATTGGACTTAATATGTGATGGGTGGAGCCCGCTATAGCTCTTCGATGCATCGGTAGGTCTCATGAGACAAACTAGTGTCTTGGCACAAGGCCTTGACAAAATCTTATTTGTAGTCTTAACACGAGGCCTTGGCTATGTGGTTATGATAGTCTGGAATTATGCATTCCATCATTATGAAAGTGGTTATTGATATTGCCTGTGATTATTCTATTAGTAGAATATCCATCTGAATAAGTAAATGGAATTATTTCATTCTATTTTTTTCGTACTATGTTGAAGTTCATGTTTAAAAGGCTTTTGTTTTAGTTATACATTTCCTTGAATGTTTATTCTTATTTATGAATGTTTCTGCTATATTTTTATCCTTACTGGGCATTTGATCTCACCCATTTTCTATGGTTTATTTTTCCCAGGATGTTATGAAGTAATTTATGAATGACCTGCGGGGATAGTATGAGGGGATACGAGTGTGGACTATGGAGACTATGTTGTTGTATTTTTCATTTTATGATGTAATGTAAACTTTATTAATGTATCTAGGTATTCCAAGGCTACTAAACTAATCGGTCTTTCGAGACTTGATATTTCTTTTGATCATTCCAATGTTATATAATAATGCACCGACTCTGGGTAACTGGGGTCGAGGCGTTACATATTCTTATTCATTATAAATTTTAATGTTGGAATTTTCAATTTCTGTATGAAACTTGTCTTTAGTAATATTATCATAATTTCTCTCAAAAAAAATTATTTAATATATTGTTTTTTATTTATAATATTTATGATTTATTTAGTATTCTAATAATATTCCATAAGAAACAATATCATCATACTCCCCATTATTTCCTACATTATTAAAAATGAATCATTTTTTTCTAGTCACTCTATATTGTTAAAATGTTTTATTTCATACATTCTAAATTTATATTGGATTATTATCTTCTCCAGGATTTTAAAAAGAAATGTTTTTGTGTAAATAGTAACATTGATTACTTCATTCTTAGAGTTCCATTAAATTCCACTATTAATGGGTAGTGTTTTTTCTATATTATTCCCTATATAGTTACACATTTTGATATATCCACTTTATTGTGGATTTCTAATAAATGATAGCGCATGATTGACACCATGTTTATCCATGAAAATGGTAACCTAAATGGAATTATACTTTACCATTATCCAATAAAAAAATCCAATGGACCATCACATTTCTTTTTTTCACCCCCCGATAGAATTTTTGGATGAACTTCTTGACCTTCTATGGGTTTGTATGAAGAACATGTAAACCAACATATTAAATTCCTAAAAAATTAATGAAATAAATTCTCCATGAGTAACAAAATTGTTCATTAAACAAAACACATAATTTTAATGTAAGTCAAGAAATTTTATGCCATATTTTTATTTTATTTTTAGGTATTTATAATCATATTCCCTTATAAAAAATCAAATTTTATCTTTATAGCTTGATAAAGATAAGGAACATGAATCATGTATTTTATCTTTAATAAACTATATGGTTTATTGATATATATACACCATCCTATAATTCCATAAGTTTTTGTCTTCTTCAATCATAAAGTGACAAGAATTATCTTCTATATCAATATGATATAAGTTTCTATTATTTATTTAATCCTCTATCAAATGAATTTATAGATTTTCATTTGATCAGGAGACCCTTCAAGTTGAATTTTAAAGAGTCGTGATTAATAAATTTTATATATTATAAAGAGATTTTATAAAATTAGACCAGTATCGTAGAAATATGTTTTTTTAATTAATCTATAGAAGGTCACATCCATAATATTAATTTTATCATGAATGTTCTATTCTTATAAAAATAAATTGTTCCATTACCATATCCTTTTACATTCTTTAAAAAAATTATTATTTATCATGTGGGATGAGAACCCACTACAAATAATCCATGTGTTTCTATTATTTATTTCATTTAGTTCATTATCGGATAAACTATTCTTATCTTTCTTCATTATTACATTCTAATAAATGATCTATTGATTTCATACAATAGTTGGTCTCTCTTAATTTTTTTATAATAATAAATAGAATAATTGTACTCATATTTATCCAAATTAAATAATTGTATTTCATAATGAAATCATTTTCACTTGTCTTCCATTGATTCTCCTTTGAATTATATAGGTGTTGTTTCTACATATTTATTTCCAATAATTAATATATTTGTGGCCAAAATTTTGATAACGAATTAAATATCAAAAAAAATATTTTCCATTGAAATACAGGATGTGATCTCAATATCATAAATTTCATTTCAAGCAATTGGAATTTATTATATACTTATTCCCCCTTGTTAAAAGTCATTTAGTTACATAATTAGTCATCCAATTGACACTTTATTGTTTTTTAAAATATATTCACCTATACTCAATATACATATATGCATTGAATAGATCCTCATGATTTGATAAACCCTCAATGGTGAAGAGATATCACTTAACTTGTATTTCTATTTATCCTTAAGACTTATTATACCTTGTTTAGATGATTTAGCTTCAAAACAAGACCTCAACTTTCACATATTTCAAATCCCCTTGTCATTAAATACTTTCCCAATATTCCTAATATATCATTCATCCCTTTCATTCAATAAATCAACAAAAAATTTCCCAAACTATAAATTTTTATTTGTATGACATTTTAAATGTTTTAGGTTCAATATTCTTCTTTAATGTCTCCACTTATTCATTATGATATTCAAAAAACAATCATCACTATTATATATAATAACTAGTTATATAAATTAACTTATCTAACTCTTAATTTTATATATTTAATTCAATAACTTCTCCTTGATTTTCATGAGCACCCCCTCATATTTAACAATATTCTCTAATTGAGTAATTTCAACTTCGAGATAATAAAAATAATTTGATGACACCTTTATAAGTCCATGGACATTTATATTATTTTTCCTCAATAATTTAATTTCCTCAAGATAAATATTGAGTAAAAAATTAGGTTTAAAAAATTATTTAGGTGAATTTTATTTCTCAACATTAAATTGAGTTGTATCTACCTTCTCCATCATACCATCATTCCTGTCTAATTTGTCTCTTCATTCCCATATTTTATGATATCCTATATTTTCCATTGAAACCACATTAAATATATGTTTCCAAATTTAATGTTTCATTTAGGTAGAAAATTATATTTATAATTTTGAACGTTGTAAAACTAATCTACTTCACTTTAAAAATATTTGAAAACTAGTCCTATATTTACATTACGAATTATATTATCCTTAGTTTTTAATACATATAATTTTACATGGCACTATATAAATACTTTTTCACCTTTTTGTAACAATTAATCAACTTCTTATCAATCCAAATAATTGAAATCTCTATAGGAATGTAAATTTGTATCCCCATTATGGTAGGAGATATAACATAAATACAATAAAACTAAAAATAAGATATCATTTGGGTTTTAAAAATCTGTAAATTATAGTCATTGAATAATTTACAGCCTATATATTCATAATATTATCCATGTCAAGAATATCCGACTAATTGGTTCACAAAGAATAAATTAGTGGCGTGGGAAATATTTTTTGTTAGTAATGGTCTCAAACAAATCTTAAGTGGTAGAGGGTGGGTGAGTTAGGGTGTGTCATTTTTCATCCCATCATTAAATGGATCTTGATATTCTATTTGTATAGATTATGTGAACCTCTTACAGCCAATCACACATCAAAATCATCTATACTAAAAAATTTATTGAAATATAGATTTTACATGGATCACCATTAAAAGATAATACATGAATAAAACGTTATTTATTTTTTAAATTATAACAGGAATCCCTATTTATTTTTATTATTATAAGAGTTTAAAAAATTATCACTATAATGTAAAAAATATATCTTCACCCACATCTTCAGTACATGCACATCACTCACAATTTATTTATTTATTTTTTTTAATGGGGAAGAAAATTACAAATAAAAGATTCAAGTTGGATCATAAAAAAATAAACTAAATACACAAGATTAGAAAAACCAAATTATTAAAGGTGTTATAATTTTACCTTAATATCCTTGACGAAATAAGTATGTTCAAGATGTTATTTTTATTCACTTATATATGATAATTTTTTATTAAAAAATTATCTCCCAATTTATCTCGAAAATTATTTTATCCATATATATTATCCTTAAAATATCTTCGAAATTTATATTCCATTAAATTTACAATTTGTTCCTTAAATTATTATCTATTTCTATATATAGAAAATTAAATAAGGTTTTCAAGTAGATTTTTTTCATGTCCAACATCAAAATCAACCCAAATTGTTAATTTTTTTTAATAAAAGTGCACTATGACAATAACAAGATTCACCATATATTTCCCATCCATTAAACTATACCCTGAATTTGGAAGCCACCATATTTGAAACACTTTCAAGAAGGAAAAGGGGAAGATAGATAAGAATTAAAAGTCCATCAGGTTAGGGTTTTGTGAAAGATTTGAGAATACTAAAATAATATGTTATATAATCACTTCATGTTTTATTTTTTAAAATAATATCTTTAACATATTTTATTCTACAAACTGACATTTAAAATTCATTAACAACATTACTAATAATAGTAATATATATCAAAGGTCTTCTAGTAATTTTTATAGTTTTGTGTATTATATAGGTAACATTAATAAAATCAATTTTGATTAGTAAATATATTATGTTAAATCATTTATATAAATAATTTAAATTATTCTAACACAAATAAAATATAATTGAAAACTATTAATGTTTATACAAATACTAAATTCTATAGTTAAAATCCAGGTTTTCATATGGTATGATAACATGTAGCATATTCTATGTGTGGATATATGCTAGACATTAAAAATTATCATAACTAAATTATAATCTATAAAAAAATATTCCTTTTATAGAACCAAATATCCAAAAATTAACATCTTGGTGTTTTGTAATTGTATGTTATAAAAAGGGAAAAATAACAAGTCATATATATGGTAGTCATATATCTAGTAGTATAACATAAATAAGACCATGTGTTTGTAATGTTATTGAATCATTATTTAATAGTAGTCATATAATATATCTTAGGAATTGTATATAAATTTTTTTTAAGCATGCAACATGTAAGGTAATTTTTCTTTAAAAAGAAACTTTTATGTTTTCTAGGGATTGGATGTTCTAAGAGGAAGTTTAGAGGCATTCTAGGGGATAGAGAAGTTTTTTTTCAGTCAAAGGGTCACAATGACAGAGAAGTGGGTGTCGTGTGGGATAGTTTATATTTTTCATGCATCATAGTAGTTGTTATATATTTATCCATTTGGTGTTGGGGTAACCTATTAATGAAAAATGGCCTAATTGACAGTTTTAGAATGTTTTCTGTAGGTTGGGTGCAACCTGTGTGAAACAAACATGTAAAAATCATGGGGGTCAGGTTTGGGGCCAAATGAAATATTGGGGTTTTGATGTGTAATAGTTGAGTTTATTTAGAGGATTGAGATATGGTGAGTGATGTCTCTCCATTCCATAGTTCTTGGGAATGGTGAGGTGAAATGATGAAGGGCTTTGTCCCACATTGTGGAAAATGAGTGTGGTGTGGAGGTGAAGTGAGACTGAGCTTGTGATCATGTAAAAATGGATTGGTGGATTCCAATATTCTGTATCCATATGTGTGGTTGTGAAAAAAAATTGTATGATATGGTTTTCAAATACAAGAGATTCATGGGATATGTGGAATTTAAAATAACCGATATTCATGATATGCTCTTTGACTAGAGTACTTTGTCATTCCAGTTGATTCTCGAACATCCTCAATAAATTGGAAATAAACATCAAATTAGTTTATATTTATTTTTTTTTCATAAGAACCCTAGCTATCTTTTTTACCTCTCACCTACTCTATCCACCTATATTTGGATTCTAAACACTTTTTGAGTCCATATTGAATTCTCGGATAATGATACTCTCCCAGCATCTCAATACATCATTCCCCTATTCTTCTTTTTTGTATAAGTTTATTTTTGAATTATTTCATTGTTTGTGGTAAAAATTGGGAAATATAAAATAAGAAATTATTCTTTATTTGTCATAGTGAGGATTAATTCAATTTTGGTGGTGAATGGTCCTTGATTTCCTATTCCTGATCAGAGAACATTGAAATTATAATTTATTTAGGTTACTTGTCACTTCTCCATATTTTATTGTATGTGTGGGTTTATAATGATTTAATAATTTGAGTAATTATGGAATCAAACTATTGAATTTAGAAACATGTTAATTAATGGAATAAGGATTTATGGATGTTAGATTATTATTATCACATATGATTTATGATTATTGATATTTCCTGTTATTTTGTTAAATACTGTTCTATCTCATTTTTAATGTATGTTACTGAGTTTGTGAATATTAATATTCCAATAATATTATAACTGATATAAATCTATAATTTTAATGATAATATTTAATAAATTGGAATTAAAATTGAGTAGTATTATTCCTTGATATTGTTGAAATAAGGAATTAATTCTAAATACATGATTATGTTGTTTTATGGCCATTGTTAGATGCTTTCATCGATATATTTATTACTAAAACCTTCTGTATAAAAAAATGGTTACTTAATGATAGGAATTAAACTAGTTTATTGATAAAGATAATTTTTTACAGATTTGTGAGCCCATTCTTGTTTTGTAAAGATTGTGTTCAATTATTCTATGGTAGTAGTTTCAAAATGATTGTGCCATGATAATAATTCCTTTTATTTATTTAAATTTTTACTCAATGAAATTAGATCATCAATGTGATTAAATTTTAACCATTTATAGTTGGAATTATTTGGATGGAAATGTTTGGAGGTTGTTGGGATTCCAAGATGATGATGATACCAATGATAGTGATATTGGTTGTATTATACACAATAGTGTCAATAATGACAATGAGGGGGTTAGGATATATTTATAACTACTATTGAATGTAGATATTTTATTCCGTGATGTTTTTAAATGTCTAGATATAGATATATCATTTGGTATGATTCAAATACTTGAAATAGTTTTACCCTATACAAGAAAAGTTCATTTTTGTTATGGTATCATTTTATGGGTAATAGAGTACCTTTTAGTCATGTAATATTGATGAATTAATTAAAAATTGGGATGGTTCATGGTGTTTATAGAATATGGTGACATATTTGAGAATAGGTAATGAATCATAGAGCTGATGGGACTTGTCTTGGATGATAAAAGTTTTAATCATAAAAATTAAAATTATTTAATAGATAATCAATTAAATATATATTTAATTTGATGATTTTGTGCATGTTTGACAACTATACCATAGAGGTATAAGGTTGGTGTATTTTGTGATGATAATAGTAAAGGAATCTATGTTTTGGTAGTTTTTCTAAGTTTTGATTGTGTTCATTATTCTGATATTTTATTATTTTATAAGATTCACCACTAGATTTAGTAGGTAATCAAACATTCAAATGGTTGGGGTGTGTTTTCCTCAACAAATAGAGGTGAGGGAACTCCCTCTCTACTTATCTACCATTGTTACTAGTTTATATATTGGTATATCCTTGGATATAATGTATTATGCTATAGGGAGTGTTACTTCCTTTTTGTGATGAATCGTGATTTTATTATTCATTTATGTCTGGGTCATAACTGATTGATGTATATCACATACATGTATCTAGTCATGGTAGTTATGACATCCCATGAGTTTTCATGCATGGTTTGTTCAATCCTGAGGTTTAATGCATGAAACATCAGCTATAGTGGATATCAAACCAGAACATGGTTACTACTAGCGTATATGATGATGATGAGGATTCCCCAAGTATTATAAGATACATAATGGCTATGATACATATACATGAAATTAACAATGACTTTGATAAGGGATGAGCATATGATGTGATCCATAGGGTCATGAGAGTGACAAAAAAGTGTGGTAGTGGAAGTAATGAATATTTATTTATGTATATGTTTTTGATATAGAATTATTTACTTCTACGCATTATGTGGTAGGTGATCCATATTGAGATTGAGAAGATGGATTTTCATGTTTAGGTGATGAGTTGGATTCATTTGAATTTTATTAGGATTTATTATACTTATTTATTATTTTTCATGTGGGGTTTTGGGGAGGATCCTATTTATTATATATGTTTTTATCACCCTATGTATGTAAACTATTATTCTTGACTGTAGGGTCTCATTGTAGATTGAGGAAAACATTTCTAGATCGAAGGAGTTGTTCAGATGTTACAATTATATGATGTCATAGTTTATGATTATTTTTAGTACGTTTAATTGTTTCAATTTTGTATTAAATAACATATGTTCGGGGATTGCATATTTGTTTATTCATGCAGTTTGTCTGTGGTTTCTATTATTATCTCTTATTCCTTAAATTTATATATGAGAGTAATGGGTCCCATTTTTTAATTATATGCCATATATTCCAGTGAACAAATTTTTTCCTTTCATTGGAAGAACTCACATGTGACTTTCTCCATTCCTTAATTAATGACATAATAGGGGAAACATTGGATAGAAGGGGTCATGGAAGAGTTGAATCAATGACAGTGGAAAAAATGATAGGATGTATTTTAGATGTTGGAATTCGAGAGGATGCGTTTGTTAGTAGGGAAAAAATGTTAACTGAATATAACATGTCATTAAAAATGAATTATACATAAAAAATTTTCTTTAGTCCCCCTATGATCAAATTCAAGGACCACCAAATTTACTAAACATGTTATTTGAAGTGATTTTTTTTTCAAGGTATAGACCATGGAATGGATCATCCATCATGATTGTATATTAACATGTTTGAATTGGGTATATAGTTGGAAAATAAGTTAACATAAATTAGTTAATTTACCTTAAAAACTATTTATCTAGGTTTAGGTGTCACTAAAATATTATCCCTTACTAGAATGGATCTATGTTGATGTCTCTATTAGGTTCATGAAAAATAAATTCATTAGGATATTTAAGATGATCATTATAGATTTGAGGTCAATGATGATGTAACATGGATGAGGAAATTCTGAGAGTTCAAGTGACATGTCCTATATAAGTATGTGGTTTTTTTAAGATAAATAGATATAGGATTAGTAAAAATAGTTGGATATATAATTTAGTTTGATTCTTACATGGAAGTAGAATGTTTTATTTTTGGTTTTGATGGTGGTTCATGTGTCATCTCAATAGGGGTGAATTTTTCTATTTAGCTATCATAAGGAGTTTATTACTATTTTAGAAAAGTTATGAGATCATTTCCAATAATAGTTTCTTCTTTGAGTACTAATGTGTCTTGTTTTTAGGATATTATAAAACTTATTTAGCGTATTTATTGTTTATAGAGGTTAAATATTTGATACAAGAAACTCTTCTATTATAATTCAGACTATTTTTCAAATGAATGGGCTAGAGTGAGGCATTCAGAGGAGTATTTACTTCCATAGATCCAATTATAGGTCACCTCATTTATATTTAAGTCATATCATGACATGTTAGTAAAGGTAGAGTTCATTTATAGGGGGTTTTCTAGGAACAAATCATCACTTGATGGGTGTCACGATGGTTTTCCATACAGTAGTGTTGTGATAATAAGTTCTTTGTTTCATAGCCAAAGGAATATATTTTAGTCACTATGAAGAATGTTTTTTCTGTCTTCAAGTCCTTTCAAAAGGGTTATTTGTTCTTGGATCCCTACTAGTGTATTGCCCATTTTATCTTTTGTAGGTCATGGACATTAGTAGAGTGAGTGTTGTAACATCCTCTATAGTTAGTGTGTGGCTGGTAGAATTTTTCAATCACATACATTATAAAAGTATCGGATGGGGTCGTATTGGAAAAATGATTCTACATCTTAGGATATATATAGATAATGGATAGGGTTGGAAACTTTTATCCCCATGACTCCCCTCATCCTCGGGTACAATGAGAAGTGCATGACTGTGTGGGTGTTCTCTATCATGTCTAAAGAGGTCAAAGAGAAGGCCTTGGTCAAATACATGATCTAGTGATACTAGTGTCGGGTGAATCAACATCCATACATGGTGTTATCTGCATGTTTTTTGTTGGGGTTTATGCCTTGTTTGATTTAGGATATACACATACCTTCGATTCACCTACCATAGTCGGTGCATTGGGACTTTATGCAGATATAATTCTAGTTTCCTTGGCATTGAATAAACATGTTATAGGTCAAGATAGATTGTATAATGTGTGTAGAGACTGTTACTTGGTTAAAGTGTATCACTACTCCTGGGGATACTTCCAAGGATTTGGAATATTGAAATATGATATCATTTCGATCAACTGTGGGAAGTATTTAGTACCCTCTATTATCACTTCATGAAGCACGTCATATTTTATGACACTACTGAATGGTAGGTTGTGTTAATTAATGACAGAGGCCCTTAGATTTATTAGTGATGGATTGAGTCTCTATCTCATTTTATGGATGAGGGAAATCTATGCTCTATTGGGGATCAATCAATAGTGTTTCTGAGGGTGGTAGACTAGTACCCTGATGTTAATTCTGAAGAGTTTGTAATGATACCCCCTCAATGAGTGATCTAGATTGGGATAGTGTTGTAACAAGTTATTTATTTAATATTGATTTTATTATATAGGATTTTCCTTTAAGATATCCCTGATATAAATATTTTTATTTATGGACTTAAATAGAGTGGATTCATTTAATCTAGTGTGTTTTATAGGGATATGCAATTTTTTTTGAAATAAATAAAATTGTTTTATGTTTCTACTCATCGATTTTCTCCATTTGAATCAAGTGATAGGAAATAACTATTATCCTATCCCATGTATTAATGACCTTTCCAATTAGAATAAGGGATATACATGGTTGTAGAATATCAACATGATGTTTATATATCATCTATGATTCCATAATATTTTACTAGACTGTTTTGTAGAACCTAATGTGTTATGTATCTTATTTCACATGCGTCACCAAACTAAAAATATATTGAAACTTTGAAATTTGATTATTATATTTCTCAATAATAATATTGTTGTTAAATTAGTTTTTATAAATAAAAGTAACTATATTATGAAAACAATGATGAAAATTGAAAGAGATGGTCTAATAACCCGAACAGAAACCTCATGTTTGATATTGAGGGTCACATGACATAATTTATATCACTCTATATACAAGAGGATACTAACTTACAGTGGGGGTATATTTTTGTCAGTGGGGATACAATACACTCAGATTTGTTTCATCGAGTATATAATAATAATAATAATAAAGAATAATAAATAATTATTGTAAATAACATGGAAGCACAAATATGTTATTGAATTTATAGAAGATATAACTAGCTCCCAATATTGTAATACAAATAAAACCAAAGAAGTACTATGAAATAAATGAATGAAAAGAGGATACTTAAATTAATTTCATGATGGCTACTATCTCTATACCACATTGCATAATCTTCCACCATAGGGCTCTTGCAATTTTTTGGGACTCTGGTCAATAAATTTACATGTGAAATGAAATTTTTGAGTAGGGTGTGAAAACATGACTCGGTAATACAACACCAGTGCATCCATAAAATATTATCACAATATATAAAATGGTTTATATCATCCCATAATTAAAAATCTCAAATAAAAATTAATACAAACTTGTTTCGAGTCATGATGTGCTAACAATGATTCTAGGAATCTCGACTAAACTACTTCAACTCATTACTATTAAGAATGTCAGATGATAAAACATGTAAAAATTTTATGGTATCCTAATACACCCACTCCAATGGTGGTTTTAATCAGAAACACCATAAATTACACCCTGTAAATCCTCAATTTTATATGCATTCAATCACTCATGGCCTATGTTTATAGGATCCCATAAATATATCTTCCAATCATGCACTTATGAAAATCCTTATATAGTAGTACTGATTCCCTCCTTTACGGACGTGTGGACTACATGAGGATTTTTGACCAACCTATTTTGAATATACCTCTAAAGGGATTCCCATGCCTTCATTTGTGGACATTTTTAAGAATAACAGAATCTTGAAGGCTCCACCTGATCATCTTGATACTCGAAACAAAGTTCCACTGGCTATTCAAGGCAATAAGACATCCTTTTAAAAGAAAGGAATAAAAATGAATACCGAGATCAAATTATATAATAAACACATAGTCACATTGTAATTATCTTGAAACCTCATGGAAACTCACCTACAAATGTGGAACTCCTAAAAAGAATGTGTTAATCAAGAACAAACAACATATCATGCCAGCATAATATACATTGTCAAAAATTGTAATCAACTTCCTACCTCGTAGTTGTCATGTCAACGTTAGGGTTCAAAAATTATGTCACCACATTAACAACATTATCACACATACTAGAACATGATATCCTACTGAGGACTCCTACAACTGATTTTAATCCAATGTGACAAAGTCATAGAGTAATTAAAGGAGAAAAATATAAAAGGTAGAACTAATTCTTACCCATGGTTGTTCATTATCAATAGGATCCTCAAGATCATTCTAATAATAGAGATGAATGGTTTTTTTTAAAAAAAAGAGAGTCTCCAGGGTTAACGGAAAGATTTTTTTTCTAATAGGATTATTTGAAACAACCACTACAACATAGGTTCATCCACCTTGATTTATAGGTGAATTATGAGAAGCAACTAAAGTGTTGGTTGGAACACCACAGTGAGATGCACTTTAAAAGTAACCGCCACGATACAGAATGAGTTACTAGGACATGGGAAAACTCTAAAAAATATCTAATATGGATTAGTAAATGAATTTTGAATATGAATTCATAAGAACTTGAAATATTTCTTTCCAGGGATTATCACTAAGATGTGGAGTTATTTCTACATCCCTTTATAGTTATTGAGTAATGACGAAAAAAGGGGGGGAAATGATATTTTTAGGGTTCAATCCAAGTTGAAAACCCCTCAGTAATACAGGAAAAAATTCCCTCTTAAATTTCAAATATGATTCCATTAATAAATTATAAAATAGATTCATTTTTATCCATCACATCCAAAGAACAACAGGCTGGAACTGTCATATATAACTAATACAGAGAACATCTTTGTGGTGGTTTCTAAGCCTCCATGGAAAAACTCTATGAACCTACCCTCTAAAACCAATGATATGCTACAACCTCCCTCAAATAATAACACTATTTGTGAAACCCCTAATGTTGTTTTCTGGCCATGATTTAATATTATTGTTATGATACAACCATGGTACACCCATTATGAAAAATGCATTCATAAAACAAACCTAAGCCTCAAAAAACTTCCAAAATCCATAAGGAATTATCACAAACATGATCTCATTCGAAATTAAAGAGTATGAGGTGGGGAAAATAATTTCATTTAAGGAACAAAATATTTGGGTTTTACAATTATCTACCTCTTAAATACTTCTCTTCCCCAAGATGCATTTCAAGGGTTCTTGTATGAGAAACTCAGGCCACTGATTTTGAATGTCAAAATATATTTCCCATGTATATTCTTGGATCCTCCCATTATTACACTAAATTTGAAAGAGTGATACCATCTTCCCTTAGATTATATTCTCACACTAAACAACAATCAACACCAGATTCTTCTCATATGATGAATCAAGTTCAAACTATACGTCATCATATAATAAATAACACATTTAGGATCAGATGTGTACCTCTGAAGCTGAGATACATGGAACACATCCTGCCTGAATCAATATCATGGTGGAATTTATAGATGGTATTACACAATCCGCAAACATTCAATGATCTCAAAGAGTCAAAAAAATTGGTTCTAGCTTGCTTTTCTTCCTCAAATGTTTGTGACATGAAGGAGGATACAGTCTTTAGAAAACCCAATAACCCTCTTTGGAATCAAAAGGTGTTCTCTTGTGGTTTTAATATGATTTATGCCTGATTTGAGAAGAAATACACCTATTGTGAATCATATTCCTCCCTTAATGGTCTCTAGAGTCTTATTGGGCTCCACAACTACTTCCACACATGCCTCATACCAACAATGTGTATATCGACATGACATAATTCATATAGACTCATAATATTACCTATGAATCAAAATCCTATTAAATGTTGTAATATGAAAACACACCTTGATGATCATCCCATACTCTATCAAATTATAGATCAGAATCTGGAAGAATAACCTTCAATATGTATATAGTGCATTAGGATTATCCCTATAAAAATGGATGGTACAATGTTCTCAATATCAAATAAGTACATGGGGTCTCCTACAATCCCTAATAAATCTATGATATAAAATTTGAATCTATTTCTAAAACAATTCTAAATGGATCTCGATGTATTTCTATGATCTCATAGACATAGAGCTTTCCTATATTTTATATTGAATGAGACTCTTAAATTGGTAAATTTTTTGTAAATTTTATCAACCAAACAACAATAACTTAGACAACATCTTGACAACTTAGGGTTTTAGGTAACATATTCACAAAGTCGATCATGAGGTCCTCTCACTTCCAAAAAGGCCCTAGATGTTAATGGAGAGAAGAACCATGATGCTGGTACGAAGCATTTACCCTCTGAAAGTCAATGCATCGAGAGAGAAACCCATAAATTTTCCTCTTTATTCCTAGCCCCCTGTACTATCACAGGAAATAGTGGTAATTCTTCATTTCTCTAGGATGTACTAACCATCGTGATGTATGTTAATTCCTCATCATCTCCTACCTAATTGAGGATGATACTATTGTACCCCCCATGAATTTGTGACATATTTGTTTCCATATAATTTTATTTAAAAAAACATTTTTTACACACTACAATAAGTTAAGCTTGAGATACTTGTAACACATATTTTGTCTTTGGTACATAAATCCTAGAGTTTAGCTTGCGTTATATGCAACATCGTGTGTAAAGGAAGCCTGAAAAACTAATAAATTATTATTATTTAATATGATAGTTATCACCTAGATGTTAAAATTGAGGTCATAAATAATATTCACTAAATTCTCAAAATCTATGGTTTACAAATGTATATAAAAATAGTTTTTTGGTGTCTAATTAATTATAAATTATAATAAAAACCAGTTGAAAATAATGTAAAAATTTTATGAATATTAGTTTTTATGCAAAACAATGCGCATTAAATCAAAAAATTAAATTAATTTCTTTTGGTGAATTAATTTAATAAACTTAATATGTATTATATATTCAATCAATTATTTTAACATTCATCTAATGAGTTATCTAGGAATGTAATAAAAATAAATCCAATTTTTTGATTATGATCTTTATTTTTCTAAAAAATTTATGCATCACATTTTGCATAATTATATATAAAATTAAATTTTAAAAATTTTATAAAATTAATTTAGGAAAATTGAATTTTTTTTTGAAATCATAATCTCCAAATAATATTTTGTTTTTTCAGGACACCCTAAAAATAAAAAAAATGCAATGAATAGAGAAAAATAATAGTTTTCATTAATAATAGTAATTTCATTTAAATAATTATAAAACATCCAAATTTTTTAATATTGTTCTAATTATATATCTATTAACACATTATAGTTCATTAGAATCAATTTCATCATTAATTTTTATATAAAAACTTTAAAATCATTTGAATCTTTTATTTTTAGAATACCACGTTTTCATCGCATCCACATGATTTATTTTAAATTAAATTACTTCACTTAAATTAATGTAATTTTTTAAAATGGATTCCATTTTAGGAATAGAAATAATTAATATTTTATTCTAAGGACAACTTAATTTTTTACCATGAGTAATTGTAAAAATAGTAATTAAATATTTACTACAGTTGTGGTAAAAATGGGTTTACCTAGGGGAACAAAGAAGATAATGGTTAGAATTGCCTTGAATAATTTCCAAAAAACATTTTATGGACATATTTAGATCTTATAACCTAAAACGTTTTATAATTTATCATTTTTTACCTTTTTTCATATAAAAAACATCGATACACCTTTTTATTTTAAACAAATAGAGGTGCGTCACTCACCTCGCTAATAAAAAGAAACCCCCTCTCCTCTTCTAATTACACATACAAAACCATTTTTTTAGAAAATATCTTCCCAAGTAACATAAATATTTTCATATTGTCATCTTTTATGTCTTATGTGCCTCATAAATCCAAACATGGAAGGCTTTTACTGCAAACCCGATGAGGTTACCCGAAGAAGAGGTAATGTTCTTCAACATGTGATTTTATTTTATTTCTTCCTCCACCTCCATAAAATATTATTATAAAATGATGATTTCATAAAAAACATATCTTCTATATATTAATATTTTATTTTTTAATGGTCATAGCCTACTTCCATATATTGTTACCTCAAATGGGAAACGATATATCGATCATGTGTACAATGGACTACAGTATTGCGAATAGATGTGACTCATTTTCCATCAACACTGCTCAAAGAAGGTTATAATGATGTATAGAAATTATTTATGTGTTATTTGTAACATAAATATACTTATGAAAATATATATTAATATATATCTTTTTTTAATTCTGTGTGGGATATGATCACATCGATCATGTGTATCGTGAAGTATCACCTCACAAATTATTCTGATTCTTTTTTCATTTTTTTATTATATGTAAGATAATAAGGGATACATTTAATTAGTATATATGATATATTTTAAATAATTATGATTATATAAAGTTAATATATTATTTAACATTATTTTTTCATTCGTTGAGAAAATTGATTCATCGTTCATGCGTACGTAAAACCTCTCCTCTCCATGAATGGAGTATTTAATTTTCTCTGTCTAAATTTTATAGATTAATATAAATAAATATATACAAAATATATTTGATATTTTTATCTTGGTTAATATTATTGATTTTATGGAACCACAATCAATTTAATACGACCAAAAATAACAAAATAATACCTACACAAAAAACAATGCAGTTATTACCCAAAACATGATTTTAACAAGGAATTGTTAATAAAATGGAAATGAAAAGTCAAATATTAATCATAAATAGAAGGGAAAATATTGGTATTATATTATAATATATTTATAATAAAATTATATTTATTATCGAGGAGTTTTTATCATGTTCTAAGGATGTCGAGGATTAAGGTAAGAGATTTATAGTCTCACTTTTATTTGTTGGAGACTTTTTCCGTATTAACAACTAATTTGTTTTCTATGATATATATACATAAAATTATGTTATAAAATTAATATCCATATTTTAATGGTATTCATTGTTTCATTTTAGGTCATTATTCTTTGGTAGTATGATTATAATGATTACTAAAGTAGTAAGGGATTTCCCTCTCAATTTTATTTTGCATAAGGATCATTCCATATTCACAATGTGTCTCTTTTATGTGGTGTATATAATACCCATGAACATATTTAGTACTTATTATAGTTAAAAATTATTTTTATTTACGTATACATTTTAGGATCTCTCTTTTATGAGGTTTTAATTCAAAATATACCAAAGTGGTAAGGTATTTTTTTGTCTCAATTTTCCTACTATTGGGATATATGTTTTCTGATGCACAAATATTATTTTTTTAGAAGTATATATAACCCATTTTACATTTAATATAATTATTTTATTTACTCTCATGATGTTTTATACTTCATTTAATGTAATTATTTTATGGGGGTTTTGATTCAGTGTTACCAAATAGGTAATCGTTTTACGTTACAATATATTAATTTATCTATATTATTTATGATTATGATTTAAATGATAAAATAATGTGACACATATCTAAGGAAACTAATTAATTTTATTCTCCATTGGTTATTTCAGAAGAATAATATTTTCCCCTTAATATTCCACTATTAAGTAGTATATAGTTCATAATAATACCTTTAAAAAATCTTCTTAGTTTATCTCTTCGATCGAAAACCTGTTTTCATCCAAAAAAAATTCTCTAAAAATGTTTCCAAAAATTATTGCTCCATTCAATAAATTATTTATTAATTAAATGTTTAACAATGACATACTTTTTCAAAAAAATCAAAAAGGAATGTTCATGTCATTTTTATGAAAAGTCCTATTTGTAAAATACCAAAAATGTGAAAGAAATATTTGTTTAACATGTATGAAATTTCCCACCATCATGACCACTCAATGTGTTAAAGAATAATTTATAAAAATCAAAGGTTTTTTTTCACGGAAAATTATTTTTAAATGGTTTTATATTAATTATTATTCAAATTGGAAAGGTTATATTCAATACGAAATGTTTTAAATGATTTTTAAATAATCCATTATAAGTTTTATAAAGTTATATTTAAAGAAAATGATCTTGATTTTTTATGTTTTTTAAATAAATTTTGTATAAAATTGAAAAGTTTATATTCCAATTGAAATGTTTTGTATGTTTTTTAAATCTTCTGTTATTTGTTTACATTGATATTTTGAATGAAAATGATTATGAAAATGTTTTATTTTAAAATTTTTTCAAATTATAAAAATGTATATTCCACAAAAAATGTTTTATTTGGTTTTTAAATATTCCAATATATGTTTCATGAATATTTTTAAAGACAAGGTTTTAATCAATAATTTATGAATTTATATTTTTAAAAATACTATTTGTAAGGAAATGTTATTTTCCTTATGGAATTTTCTATGTGATTTTTCTTTAAAAATGATTTTTTGTCTATGATGACATCATTTGATGTTAGTTAATATTTAAAAGTTATTTAATCCAATGATACCATTATTAATATTTATTTGAAGGTCTTATTTTTCTGATTGTTAGATCTTTATGAAACCCATTTATCTTCTGCAGTTTATACCACAAGTTTGTTTTTATGAAACTCATTTCTTATTCATCATGTATTACTATGATGAAATTGTGAAAGGATTATGAAACTGATTTCTTTTATATAGGTGATGCTAGGATGAAATCTTTATGAAACCCATTTATTTTAATGGTTTCTAATATGATGAATGGTTGATGATCTTGTGGAACATTTTTGTATTATTTTCCTTATGTGATTGGTGGGTTCTATATCTCCCACCACATCATTGGGTAAATATTAATATCTATTGAGATAAATAGGATTGGAATATGTATCAGAAAAAGGTCAGTAAGGGACTTTTTCAACTAAGATAGTCTTGGGAAAGAACCTTGAATACTATGATGGTTTGGGGAGTGAACCCATTACACTATCATAGTCTTGTAAGGAATACTTTAATATTGAGGAAATGATATTCTATGCTTATGTGTATCCCACAATTCAATTCCCTATGACAATGTTCTGTTTAGTGGCTCAATTTATTTGATTCCCTTATGATTCATTTCTTAGGATTGACAATGATTTATGTTGGGAATCATGTTTATGATCTATGAAATACATGGCATGGTTTTAAAAAATTATTCTCATATTCATGTACCCTTACTCTCATTTATATTTATATCTCACTTTTTTACCCATATTGAGCATCAGAGCTAACCCTTTCATATGTTTCCTTACCCTATGTTATGAATAAAGGTTTTAAGTTAGGTATTTCTATAAATAATAATAAATGAAAATATATTTATGGGAGACATTCATGTTATTTCCTGAAATTATTAAATAGGGTATGTTGTCCCTAAAGGAATATGAATTTATTATCCTTAGGTATGTGTTTGTGGGATATGATGAATATTCATCTAAAATATGTAATATATATTAATAAAAAATTTCGTTTTTTATGGTTTTAATCAGATTGAAAGTAAGGAATCTAATCATTGGGAACTCTATGTGTGAGTATTAGACAAATCATGGCTCTTCACCCAAGGTTTTTCTGATTAATGGGATACAAATAGGGATTGTGGTTTATCCAACCCAGGAGTTATAACCACCGATGGATTGCACTGGTAGGTAACAACTATAGTGTACTAGAAATAATTCTCATTCAATATAGTTTGTATGACAATATTTCTTTAGTTAACCTTTATAAACATGGATAATAAAACATTAGGGAGAACCATAATGATAATTCTATGTATAGGATAATATCATAAATTTTGTGAAAGAATAGAGAGAGCGGTTTCCAAGAAATTATATCCCTATATAGATACTACGAGTTGATGTGTCTCTAGAATGTAGGTACTTATGGTTAATATCATTGAAAAGAACACATTGGTATAAACTCAACTGTCACATGGTTCATGAAAACGGTCCTTTCTAACACCTAGATTGACACTCCTGGGGGATATGGTTTTGAAATTCACAAGCACTTTACAAAACATCATGATTGATTTAAATATATTAGTATAATTAATGAAGTAGGTTAAAAATAAAATGTTATAGAATTATATAGTTTAAATATTTAGAAAATCATTAATTTTTTATTCTTGATTATGTGGTTTCTAACTATGATTATTATTTCTCAAACTATTATTTTTGATTTTTTTTCAATGTAAGGAACAATATAGAACTTGGTTAATATTGGATGTTATAAAAAATATGTTGATGACAAACCAAATGGGATGATTAATGGAGTGAAATATATTATGATTATTCATAATCAGTTATAATTATATATGATTAAAAACTTTATCTTAAACTCACTTTAGGACTCACCATTGATGATAATGTTAGAGTTTTCTAAGATATAGTGTGGTGCATACCTTTGAGTAAAGAAGGGTAAATTTTTAACATGTCATAATATGGGAAGAATGTCTGAAGGTATTTTATCAATGGGAAGATGATATGTTTTTAGTGTGGAATAGGAGAGCACAAAAAAATTAATATCTAAGGTAAAATGAAAATTTTGGTTAGGGAAATAGATGAAAATAATGGATTCCACAACGAACCATCAATGGTTTAATTTTATAAATGTAGTGAGTATGGTAATAATACAAATTGATGACCCAAGGGGAATGATCAGGGAGAGAATTAGTAATGTAGTACAATTTATGGGTATACAAATGATGATGAAGAGATCATGATTGGAATGTAAAAGGTATAAGATATTATAATAGTATTTATTATGTTAAACTTTAGAAGCATGATTAAATTGGAGTAGATGAATATTAAGAGATGCCTCATATTTCATATTTCAGGAAATATGTATTCAATAATAAGATGATTAACCCAAGTTAACAATTTAATAATAAATTGGAATGATTGAAGTGTCCATGTTTAGGAATTCAAGAGTTATCTTATAGGAATTGTAATGTATATAAAGATTGTTTTGTTGATAATTTGTGTTAATAATGTGAATGAATATGATGAATGGTACTAATGAATAAAAAGGGATTTTATTATAGGTTTATAGTTTATGGGAAACACATGATTAAAGGAAGGTAAACATCAATATGTTCCTAATTTTGAGAAAGTGGTGTTTAGTTGAAATATTGGGATGATTGATATGGATAAATTAAATTGAGTAATATTGATGATTCAATAAATAATTAATGATTTGTTGACAGTTAATTATATGATATCATTGATATATCTAAACACATTTTTTGATTTATGGTATATATTCTATAATTTCTAGATGTATTTAAGGATTGAGGAAGTGTTCATGTTTTTATTGAGATTTTATGATAATTCTTGTTATTAACATGATTCATAAGAATATATGACTGATTGTTTCACATATTTGGTGTCTTATATTAATATATACTTCATATTATTTAGGGGGTTATTTATAATTTAATTTTAGAAACATAGCGACCCTAATTTTAATTTCTTTTGGATTTAATCCTTTTGATGACCCTTAAGGTTAATAATTTTTTGGAATGGAATATGTTGTACATTGGGTGTTATGGATATCTTATAGATTAATTTATTATTTCACCATATAAATATTTATGCAAATTGGATAAACTTTCCAACCATTTGGGTTTTGATATTAAATATATATAGAACAATGGAATTATCCTTGTGTTATGGATCATATTATATATTAGCACTTAATGCTTAATAATCATCTTCTGGAGTAAAATTTAAAATGGAAAATTGATTGAATCATAAAAAATCATGATATTGATCTTATGAAATGGAATGAAGTCACGTAATGATATATTCTCATTAAAATTACTCAACATTAAGAAAATGGTCATGAAACTAAATGTTATATTATTATAATCATTCATTGTAATCTTAATGATACTTTTCAAAAAACATTGGTTTATGGTTTTATGGTTTCTTACTTTCTCTTGAACATTCACTTTCCCATGATCAATGATCTCTATCACTCTATATCTTTATTTTGACATAACACTTTTCTTCCATGTCAAAATCAACACCTCCCACCCATGTTCTCCTATTTGGAATCATAGTATGTGTTATTCAAGATAACATTAATAATCACATTTCCCTTTTATTAATAGAAAATTTTATTGAATCTATTTATGATGTGGGATTTTCACAAT
Source organism: Viscum album (assembly GCA_963277665.1). NCBI lineage: Eukaryota > Viridiplantae > Streptophyta > Magnoliopsida > Santalales > Viscaceae > Viscum > Viscum album. The sequence goes on along the minus strand of CAUJRU010002167.1, from coordinate 27,876 downwards.
GTAGTTTTCAATTGTCAAACCCACTGAAAACCAATTCAAATTGTGAGAATAAATTTTTTTTAAGGTGGCAGAATGTATTATCCAAATATTTTGTGATTATTTTTCAAATAAATTTAATATTTTCAATATTTTATTATATAATAAAAATTGATTTATACATAAATTACACACAACACTTCATTTATCATTCATTACATGAAACAACATGTTTAGTTTGTGTTTCACACTACACCATTACAACAGAACACGATATACTATTAAAATATTATTATTTAATATGATAGTTATCACCTACATATTAGAACGGTGAGTATGAAAAATAATAACTAAATTATGAAAATATACAATTTACACCGGTATATAAAATTAATTATTTAGTGACCAATTAATTAAAAATGAAAATAAAAACTATTTTCATACAAAAAAGTCATTTTTTTAAAAACTTCTGCGCACAAATATGTTTTATCTCTATAAATTAAATAAATAAATTATTATGAATAATTTAAATGAAATATATATTATATATTTGGTATATTTTTTAAACATCCATCTTTGGGGTTTTCTATGCATAAGATTCGAATAAATCAAATTTTATGCTTAAAAATATATATTTTTGGGAAAAGTAGTTTTATCATATTTTTCAAAAAATCAAATAAATTATTTTATTTACAGTTAGATAATTTATTTGAAAAAATAATTCTTCTGAAATAATAGTGTAAAAAATAAATTAATGTTAAATTTTTATAATTTTATAAAGCAATAATATTTTGATGGATAATAAAAATACTGGGTTTTATTAAGAATTGTAATTTATTTTAAAGCATTAAAAACATTAACACTATTTTAAAATTTTTATAAAAGTAATATTAGTTAAATTACATATATGTGTTTAATAATCTAATATAGTTCATTTTAATGTATTTTATATAGAATTTGGATGTAAAAACATTTTAAAAATTTTAATATTTTATCTTTTGAATGCTTCTTATTTACCTCATCTCCAGGGTTAATTCTAAATTAATTTTTTCTAGTTCTGTGGACAGAATATGGGATTATGTTTTTTATTTGGAATCAAAAATTTTTATAACATCTATTATGTAAAAATTATATTTTTACTATAATTAATAGTGATAATGATAAAAATTATTTACTATAGTTAAAAAATTGGTTTACGGAGGGGATAAATTGAGAAGAAAATGGTTAAAATAACCTAGAAAAATGGCCAACATCAATGTTATATCCATATTTCTATTTTTTGATCTATAAGATTTAATAGTGTCCCATTTTGTTTCCTTTAGTTCATGTGGAAAATGTGGGTACATATTTTTCTTCTCAAAAATTAGAATTGTTCCACTCACCTCAGTTATAAAAGGTAACACATCTCCTCCTTATTCATTCTTGCAAAACAATTTGGTTCATCCAATACCTAAAAAAATACCTTCATTAATTTCCTACTCTTACCCGAGAATATTTTTTATCATAATCCAAACCATAGAAGGATTTTAGTGAAAACCCAAAGAGGTAACCTAAGGAATGGGATATTTTCTTCCACTTTCATGTTTATTTTTTTTATTTCTCTACTTCATAAAAATATTAATAATCCATGATATTATAATAAAAAACTATATTAAATATACATATATATATATTTATTGTGTTTACCAATATCCATCCTCTCTTCCCTCAAATGGGAAATGATAACATCTTTCGTGTGTACAATGGACTACTACCACACGACCGGTGTGACGTGTTTTCTTCAAATACCTCTCATTGTTGGGTATAATCTTGAATAAAATTTATATAATTTATATTTTTAACATAACTAGACTTTTTAAAATATATTATCATATATACATTTTTTTATTACATTCCATGGGAGATATGATAACTTCGACCGTGTGTATGGGGGACTACCACTCCACACAGTGATGCAATTCATTTCTCATTTCTCATTATACATGCAAGGAAATAGAGGTATAATTTAATGAATATAAGTTATAAATGAAATAAAAATTATTCTGGAATGGTAATATATTAATTACATATTTTTTCATCCTTCAACAAAATTGGAACAATGTTCTTGCGCATGTAGAGCCTACCATCTACATGAAGAGCGCATTTCATTTTATCTCTATAACATTTATGGATTACAATAATAACATATCTAATTAATATATATGAATTTTATATCATTGATAAAAATATGGATATTATGTAATCATGATCAAAGTGAAAAAAATACCAAACAAAAACATAAATGAAAAACAATGTAGTTATTACTCGAAACGTTATTTTAGTAAGGAATTGTTAATAAACATTTTATGAAAGGTAATATGTATGTCATATATGGTTTGATGTGTATGAGTATTTTTATGTTATAGATTTATAATAAACTATAATTTATTATAATGGGCTATGGAATGTGTACGAATTAAATCTATACTTATGGTACGTGACTTCAAGTCTCTCATTTATTACTGGGAGAATAATGCCATATTCACCACTCCTTTATTTTTATTAGTGTATATAATGACCCTATGAAATTTTATATCAATAATATCAATATTTTAATTTTATGAAATGTTTAATTTTATTTATTTCACTATTTGGGTATATGATTCAAAATATTACTAAAGTAGTAAGGGATTTCTATCTCACTTGAATTTTCTGTGAGACACATACCATATTGATCACGTGTTTATTTTAATTTTTTATATACAACACATTGATTTCTATATGTGTAATATAATAAAAAATATTGGTGTTTAAATATATATTTTAGGATCTTTCTTTTATGTGTTTTATGGTTAAAATGTTACCAAATTGGTAATGTATTTTTGTCTTAGTTTTCCTTCTTTTAGACATATGTTATGTTTTTCACCTATATTCTTTTATGATGTGTGTATACAATCCCATTGACATATAATATCATGTGTTTATGTATTCTAACGATATTTAAGGTCTCATTTATTGTTATTATTTTATTTTTCTTATGATTCATTGTGACCAAAGAGGTAATGATTTTACAATATTGTCTCACTGTTTATTGTGATTATTTATGTTTATGGTTTAGATTGTGATATATTATGATCCACTAACCAAGAAACTAATTAATTTTAATATCTTGTAGTTATTTTATAATTATCAAATTTTCCTCATACTTTCCTCTCTTTATGTATTAATGATTTCAAAATCATTTTTTTAAGAAAATATCATCTTTATTTATCACTTCGGTCGAAAATAATTTTTCATCACAAAATATTTTTTCTATATATGTTATAAAAAACTATAACAATATAAAAATGATTTATTAACGAAATTATTATCCATGTTTTACCTTTTTAACAAAAAATTTTAAAAGGAAAATTAATTTCATTTTAAAAACAATAACAATTTCTCTTATACTAAAAATATGGAAGGAATATTTGTATTAACATGTAAGTAATTTCCTTCCATCATGACCAATAAATTTTTTAAAAATAAATTTATAATTATTAAAGGATATATTCAAATTAAATATTTTTTAAAATTTTATGTTTATAATAAAAATCAAATTTAAAAGTATATATTCCTCATGATTTATTTTAAATGATTTTTAAATCATTCTTTATATGTTTTTAATACTTATAATCAAAGAAAATTATTTTAAAAATGTAAAGGTTACAATCATCAAGATATTTTTTAAAGTATTTTTAAAGATTATTTTATAATATTTCATGGTTATTTTCATGGAAAGGGATTTTGATAATGTTTCATGTTTTAGAAAAATATTTTTCAATGTGGAAAGTGTATTTTCCTAAAGAATTGTTTAAAATTATTTTTAAAGATTCATTTACAAGCATTAATGATTGTTTTTTAGAAAAATTATTTCATCAATATTTTTTTATTTTAGAGTTTTGAATATTATTTTCCAAATAAATGTTATTTTCACCGAGAAATGTTTCAAGTAGTTTTTCATTAAAAATAATTTTCCTTTTAAGATGACATCAATTGATATTTCTTAATCTATATAAGGGATATTATCCAAGGATACCATTCTTTTTTCTTATATGAATGGTTTATTTTTATCATAATAAGATTATGAATCCCATTTCTATTTCACGGATGACACCAATATAAAATTATTATAAATCATGGTTCTTATTCCATGGGTCATGTTATGATGAATAAATGAAATGATTTTGAAACTTGTTACATTTTTATAAGTTATTTTCTGATGAAATTTTAATAAAACCCATTTAATTTCACGGATTCTTGTATAATATATTTTTTATGATATTATAGAAAATATATGTATTATTTTTATAATTTTAAGGTTGTGACCTATATCTCACTCTAATGCTTTGGTTAAATATTGAAATTTCAAGAGATAAAAGGACTGGATTGGGGAGTTAACCCTCTTTAGTAATGAAATTTTTCTACTATGATATTCTTTGGGATGAGTTTAGACTACTACGATGGTTTGGTGAGTAAACCCTTTCCACAATGATATCCTTTATAGTAAGCCTTGACTACTAATGAATTAATATTATATACTTATATGTATGCCACAATTATATATCTTGATTCAATGTTATGTTTTCATAGACAATGTTTGTCGATTACTTTATTATTGATGACTTTTTATCTTCCTTGATTTACTTCATGTATCATGTTTATGATCTATGATATGTAGGGTATGGTTTTTAGATGTAATTCACATGTTATCTTATCCTTATTCCCATGTTATATTGATATCTCCCTTTTTTACCCTTAAAGAGGATCTAATATCACCATTTCTTATGTTTCATTACCCTTGGTTATGATGATTGGGTTTACATAGGTTATTTCTTTGAATTGTACTAAATTGGAAGATCTTTGTCCGTGACATTCCATATCATTACTGAAATAATAAAAAAGTCTATATAGTATCACAAATGAACTAAGCCATTATGATCCTTAGGTGTGTTTTTATATAATATAATTATTATTCTTCTATAATATGAAATATCTATGTATGAAAATAATGTAGTTTTTATAGTTTGTGTCATTGGTAAAAGAATAAATCTAAGGCTTGGAAACCATTATGTGTAAGTGTTAGATTAATCATGTCTCTCCCCCAAGGGCTTCATAAGGAATGGTCTGCCATTGGGGATGGTGGTGTGTACCACCTAGGAGGTATACCCAACCATGGAGGGCCCTGATAGGTATTAATTATATTTCATTGGAAATGAATTTAGGTTATTAATGTTTGTAAAAGTGGATATGTTTGTTTAACCTTTTGGGTACTGTGATCATAAAACAACAGTGGGAACCATGAGTATAAATTTAAGTATAGGAAAACATCCTAGTTTTTTAGTGAAGGAGAGAGATACTAGTTTCTATGAAATCAATTCCCTATTTTGATACTACAAGTGGATGTGGCTTTGGAAAAGTGGTAATTAGGGGTAATAACTCCAGAAATGCAGTGAGAACCATAAGTTCAAATATAAAAATAGGAAAATATACTAGTTTTTAGTGAAGGATAGAGATACTAGTTATAATGAAATCAAATCCCAATTTTGATACTACAAGTGTATGTGGCACTGGAAAAGTGGCTACTAGGGGTAATAACTCCAGAAATGGTTGATTGAGTTGTACTTGATTTTCACCGGGTGCATGAAAATGGAACTTGCTACACACCTGGTTTGACACCCTCTGGAGATAAGCATTGTATATTAAAAATCACTTTATTATCCATCATTAAGGATATATATAGATTATTATAATGAATAACAATTTTTAAAACTAAAGTGTAATAAATTGAAAATAAGGTTTCATGATTTAGAAATCCTATAAATTATTTTTCATTATTATGTGGTTTCCCATTATTATTATTGTTTCTCACACCATTATTTTAGGTTTTAGTAAATGGAATTAACTAGATGGAATTGTATTAACATTGATTGTGATAAAAATGTGTTGATGAGAAATGAAATATGGTGAATATTGGTGTGAATGGTATTTTGATTAATCCTAATTAGTTATCATGATATTTTACTAAAAACTTTCACCTCAATAAACTCTCATACTCACCAAAGAATAGAAGGGTAGATTTTGTCGAGGGATAGAGTGGTGGAGACCAGAGAGTAAATAATAATTAGTTTATTTTATGTTTATAATGTTGGAAGATGAACTCAAGAAAATTTCTCAATGGGACGAGAAGACTCATTGCGTGTGGAAAATAAGGACACAAATAATGTAACTGCCAATGAAAAATCAAATGTTTGGTTAACACAATATATGATAATAAATGTTTCTCCTACCCATTATTAATCATTAAATGTTTTCAAAGTGGAAAGTATAATGATTATACTAATTTATATTATATAGGGAATGATCATAAAAATAATGATCCAAGTGGAATGGGTAATTGTTATACTACTGATGACGAAGAGATCACAACTGAAATTTCAAAGGTATGGGATATTGTAATAGTATTTTTTTATGATAAACATCAAAAGAATGATTAAATTGGGGTTGATAAATTTTAATATATATTTCATATTTCAAATCAAAGGATATAGGTATTAAGGATAAGAATGTAATCATAATTAATTGTTTAATAATAATGTTGAATGATTTTTGTGTTTATGCATAGGAATTCAAGAATTAAGCTATATGAATCATTAAACTTATAAGGTTTTTTTATAAAGTATTTTAATTAAGGATTTGAATAATTATTATGAATAGTATTAATGACATGGATAAGTGATTTAATGGAAAGGTTGTGTTTTGTGGAAGACACGTGATTATGGTAAGATAACCCTTAATATTTTTCTAATGTTGAGAAAATGTTGTTTATTTTGGATAAAGAAATGATTGATATGGATAAAGTAAACATAATAGTATTGATGACTCCAAAATTTATTAATTATCTTTTAGAAAAAGTGTTATATGTTATCATTGATGGATTTTAAAATATTTTTGGATTTATTGAATATATTTAATAACATAGGGTTCTATTTAAGAAAATAGTAAGTATGTATGATTTATTGGATATTTTATAACAATTATAGTTATTACAATGATCTAGGAGAATATATGAACAAGGTATTAACATATTTATTAAGGGAGATTAAGAGCTAATTCATGTTTTTTGGGATTAATGATAAGTTCATTTTGGAAATTTAATTACCTTACTTATATTTTTTCTGGATTTTAAAATTTTTGGAGGATCCTTGTGGTTAACTATTTTTTGGAATTGTGTATGTTGGACTTTGGGTTCTAGGGGGATCTTAGAGATAAATTAATTATTTAAAATTATGAATATCTATTCATATTGGATAACATATTCTAACAATTTTTTGATAATAACTTGATATAGTAGGAATTAGTTAGCATTATTTTATTAAAAAAATTATTTGTTATTTATTCAGTAATAAATAATTCACACAATTGAGTAAGAGATTAAGTGGATAATTGTTTGAAGTTCAAAAAAGTATGAGATTTATTTATGAAATTGAGTGAAATAATGTAAGTATATCCTCTCATGATAATTTGTTAACTTTAAGAAATGGATCTTAAAATAAATGTTTTCCCATAACCATAATTTTTGATGGTATGTAAGATCTTTTTCACACCTATTAGGTTTATGGTTTTGTGGTTATTGATTTTATCAAGTTCATTAACTTTATTCTGATCAATTATATCTACAATTCTCCATAATTATTTTTACATTATTATTTTATTCCATATCCAAATCATCACTTCCCACTTTTTTTATTATTTGGAAACCTAGTTTGTGTTATTCAAGAATAACATCATAATTTATTTTCCCTATTACCAAGGGAATTTTTTATTCCCTATTATTATGATTTATGTTTTCCCAAAAGGAATTTTTATATGTCAGAACCACATAGAATAGATTCAAATTGCGAGGGCATGTTTTTAAGGGAATAGAATTTATTACCTTAGTAATATAGGAAATATTTAATTTTCAAATAAATTTAATGTTTTTATATTTTTTATTTCACACAACACTGAGTTAATATTATATTACACTCAACTATTTTTTTATTATACATTACATGAAACAACATATTTAGCTTGCATAACACGCAACACTAATTTTAAAGGAAACATGATATACTATTTAAATATTATTAGTTAATATAATACTTATCACGTAGTGATTTGAATTTTGGGTATGAACAAGATTAACTAAATTATGAAAATATATGGTGTAAAGATGTATAAAAATGTAATTAATTAGTTAATTATTAATTATAAATGAAAAACCCACTTGAAAACAAAGGAAATCATTTTGGAAACATTCATGTACAAAAAACATTTTCATATTAGTAATTTAAATGAATAGCTTTTTGACAGATTTTAATCAAATATATATATTATATTTTCAATAAAATATTACAAAATTCATCCTACATGTTTTCTAGGAATGAGAATATAATATATCCTATTTTATGCTTAAAAATAATATTGTTCTAAAACACATTTTAATGTCATTTTGAGGGATTATTTTAAAATATTTATTTAAGAAAATATAAAAAAATGTATATAAAAAATGGAATTAATTTTTGTAATAATATTTTCAAATTGATCTTATGGTGAATGTTTTAGAGATTTCTAAAAAAGAACATATTTTCAATGAATAGTGTAAAATAATAGTTTTTACTATGAATTTTAATTTCTTTTAAATAATTTAAATAAATTAAATTTATTTTAAAACGGTATTAATAGTTATTTTAGATCAATTATATATTTATTAATCAAATTTATGTCATTTTAATCAATTTTATATTTAATTTTGATATAATGTATTTTAAAATTTTTGAAACTCTTATCTTTTGAAATCTGGTTTTTCATCGCATCTCCATGATTAATTTTAAATAAAATTTCCCATTATGTGAATTGAATTTAGAAAAATGGATTCTGAATTTGTAATTATAAATATTTATATTATATAATAATGTAAACTTTTTATTTGTCCACAATTAATAGTAAAAATAGAAAAATTATATTCACTTGTAAAAAAAATGGGTTTAGTGGGGGGGGGGTCTTAAACTAAGAAGATATGTGTTAAAATGGCCCATAAACATTTAAAAACACATTTTATGGACATATTTAGGCTTTATAACCTATCTATTTTGATAATTTACTATTATTTTCCTTTAATTATGTGAAAATTATAGTCACACCATTTTTATTTTAAAATATTACAAGTGCTCCACTCACCTCAGTTATAAAAGGATACCTACTCTCCTCCCCTCTTGACACTCCAAAATCCATTTTTTGGACAATAATGGACCAAATACTCTAATTAATTAAAAACACGTCTTATATTACTTATTTTGATCATAAATCCAACCTAGGAAGGATTTTGGTCCAAACCCAAGGAGGTTACCTGCAGAAGTTGTAATGTCCTCAAACGAGCATTTTTATTTTATTTCTTCCTTCAAATCATTCAAAAATTATTAAACCATGATAACATGTTAACCTTAGTATCTTCAACATACTGATATTTTATTATGTTATTTGGATTACCAAAATAAATCTACTCTTCCCTCGTATATAAAACCATAATGTTGCTTGTTGGTATAGTGGGCTACCTCCCCATGAACCGTTATCACATGTTTTCCATAAGCACCTATCTTGGTCAGGTATGATAATTAATATAATGTATATATATGATATTTTTAACATAATTTTTTTTTTAAGTAAAATATCACATTTAGCTTTCTGGTTTCCATTCATTGGGATATATGATAACGTTGACCATGTGTTGGGCAGACTACCGCCTAACAAAGCGATGTGATTCATTTTTCATTTATGTTTTAAATGTAATGTAATTAGGTATAAATTTAATGATTATATGAGATATATATCACAAAAAATTAATTTTAAAAGATAATTTGTTATTTTCCATTCTTATTTTTTCATCTGTTGTGAAAATCGAAATAATGTTAATGCGTTGTACGACCTACAATCTCCATGAACTATTTATTTCATTTTTCATAAATAAAATTTATAGATTAATATAAAAAATTTATAAAAAATATATATGATATTTACATCATGGTTGATATTATGGATATTATGGAACCATGGTCATTGAAAAATGACCAAAAATACTAAATGAAAACATGCACAAAAAACATAGTTATTACCCAAAGCATGATGTTAACACGGAATTGTTAATAAATAGGTAATGTAAATGAATAAGTAAATTAATATATGGTATAAAAGTCTTAGTATGGTTATTTAATATATGTATAATAAAATTATACTAATTATAAAGGAGTTTCAAACTCGTATTTTGTAAGTTGAGACTTATGGTAAGACATTTCTTGTATTTCTTTTATTTCTCAGATATTTATTCAATATTCACCAAATATTTATTTTGAGTTGTGTATAAACTTCTATGTTGAAATTTTATATAATGCATAAAAAAATTTCAATATATTCAAAGTTTTATTTTATGTTAATATTTATTGGGACATACAATTTAAAATATTACTAAAGTAGTAATGGATTTTCAACTCACTTTTTTCTGTCAAACACGTTACATATTCACAATGTGTTTTTTTAGGTGATGTATATACCTCACATTAATTTAATTTATGATTAATGTCACGAAAATTATTATGATTTATATATCAATTTTATTATCTCTCTTTCATTGTGTTTACATTTAAAAAGTCACCAAAGCATTAAAAAACTTTTCTCTAAATTTTCCTTCTTTGAGACAGATGTTATGTTATTCAGATATCTTATTTTAAGAGGTGTGTATATAAAACCATTGACATTTAATATAATGATATTATTTATTATCATGATATTTTATGTGTAATTTAAAATTACCCTTTCAGAGGTAATATTATTCAATGTTAGAATTGAGGTTATAGTTTCACAATACAATCTCATAGTTTATCAAGATTACATATGTTTATTATTTTCGGGATGAAATATTATTATAAATCTCTAAAAATTCTCATGCTTTTATAAGCCAATGGTTATGTTAAGAAAATATATGTTCCCTTAATTTTTCTCACTTTATTTAGTAAATAGATCAAAATAATTTTTTAATAAAATTCATCTTTATTTCCCTTTTGGGTCAATTTTTTTAAAAACCATGTTTTTTAAAAATGTCTTGAAAACTTTTTTATCATTTTAAAAATGTTTTATTAATGAATTTTTTACCCATGTTCTATTTTTACAAAAAAAAATGAAATATTCACTTCATTTTCAAAATAAGGCCTATTTGAATTTTTTAAAAAATTTGTAAGTATTCATTATTTCAATGTGTACGGAATTACTCACAGTCATGACCACTCAATATTTTAATTATTACATTATAATTTTCAAAGGATATATTCAAATAAAAGTATTTTGAATTTTTTTTTTAATTTTTTTCAAACTAGAGGGGATACATTATTGAATAAATGTTTTAAATAATTTTAATGTTTGCTTTATTTCATTTCAAAGGATATAATAAATGAGAAGAATTTCATAAATGTTTTCTATTTAATTTTTTTTCAAATTGGAAAGGATATATTCCTCAATAAATGATATAAATTAATTATAAATAATCCTTTCTACATTTTAAATATTGTTTTCAAAGAAATGGATTATGAATTTATATATATTTTTAAACAACATTAAAGATGGAAAGGATGTTTTCCTCAAGGAGAATTTTATAAATGATTTTAAGATATTTTTTATATGTTATCAATGTTATTTTATAATAAAATTATTTACATAATATTTTATGAATTTATAGTTTTAAAAAGGTGATTTTAAAAGAAAGTTTGTTTTCATCAAGAATTTTTCCAATTATTTTTCTATAAAAATAATTTTCCATATAATATAACATAATTTGATATTACCTTAAATTTAAGGGGTGTTTGATCCATGGAAACCATTCTTATTTTTTATTTTAAAAATTATAATTCAGATTAAACTATGATTATGAAACTTGTTTCTCTTCCATTAGTGATTCCATGCAAATGATTTTGAAACCGACTTATTATTGATGGGTTAAAATAAAATGAAATGGTGAAATAATTAGGAAACCCATTTATTTCATCGATTCTAATATGATGATGGTTTTATGATCTAAGGAACAAGTATGTTTGATTTTAAATATGTGATGATTGTCCTTATATCTAACTCTAATGCATTTGATAATATTGATATCTTATGATATAAACAGGAATGGAATACGAATTAAATACATTTTAGTAAGGGAATTTTTCCTCTATGATAGTCTTGGAAGTGAACCATTACTATTACAATGGATTGTGGTATGAACTTAGTCCACTATGATAACCTTGGAAGAAATCCTTAACTACTAAGGAAATGATATTCTATACTTTTCTGAATTCCACAATTCTAGGACTTATACGAATTTTATGTTCTCATTGCCCATGTTTTTTTATTACATTATGATTTATGTCTTATGATCAACCATTTCTTATGTCATGTCTCATGGTTATGATCTATAATATTCATGGTATGGTTTTCAAATGTTATTATTATGTAATCATACACCTATTATCTTTTTATATTGACATCTCACTTATTTACCCTTACTGAGAATATGAGCTCACTATTTAGTATGTTTCATTTTCATAGGTTTTAAAGAAAGGTTTTATGTATGGCATTCATATAAAGATTTCAAAATGTGAATATCATTGGCGAACATTGAAGATATTTCATGAAATAAAAAGATAGTGTATCTAGTCTCCAAAGGCACTATAAATTTATGATATTCATGTGTGTGTTTGTGAAATTTAATTAATATTCATAAAAAACATATAATATATATCTATGAAAATCCTCAGACACTATAATTATTGTTCTTCCATGGACTATGATCATGTTGTTGTTTCCCAAAGACCACCAACATATCCAGTCTCCTCAAGCTAGTCATTCCCACATGATAACACACTCTGGGTCAAATACCCAACCATTATTTACCAGGACCACGAGTAAGGATGTGATTACTACTAGGGAAAAATCATCAACCCATGATCCTTATAAGAATTCAATATCCAATCATACAACATGCTCATTATGTTCTACTTCTCCAAAGAAGGATTATCATCATGATTCAATTCAGTATGTGTCTTACTACTAAGAGAATCCAGAACAATGTTACCCTTCTGTAGATCATATGATATATCGAAGTGAAGTGTCTCTAGATACTCAACTCAGCATTTCAATATCAGATTCATGTCACATTGAGTGTTGATATAAGTAATGACCATATATTCAATGTAAATAGAAAATATCATGCCAAATTGATAATGTCTCCAAGATCTCTGAGCATGGACCATGGATACCAACCCCAAATCATGTGTAGAGTAGTTCCATTTTTGGGTTCATATCTAATGATACCCATATGATACTATTCACTATCTCATCATTAATAATTCTCCTAGACTAACACTTGACGTGTCACAATAAATTATGAAACCAATCATAGTGCTAGGGATTAAAAATAATATAACTTTCATCAATGTCATCTTCAACTCGTGAAAATATTCCTCACACTAGTATGAGCATTATAAAATTAATCCATTCTTTTTCAGTGATGTCATGGGTGTTGATAATTGGGATATGTCCTTGGTAATGTGTCAGTAATATCTTGATATACCTAAGAAACTCCTAATCTCAAAAACCTTTTGGGGAAATGTGTAGGAAATATATACTCCTATTTCATCTAGGTAAACAAAAATAATAATCATGGAAAAATAATTCCAAAAGAATCTAACATTCATATCTAAAAGACATACTTCGATATATTAGAATCGATTTGATGTTCTCATAGAATTATCTGGACTATTTAGAGGTGTCTCATGTGATGATTTGATGTCAAAGTGTATATGAATATGTCCTTAAAAACAGCACAATAATTTATTCTAGATATGTGTGGAATATATTTTTCAAGGGATCCATGAAAATATGTAGTGCATTCATCCATCATAATAATATCATTATGTACTCATACAACCTATAATTACATGGAAACACCATATTCATAAAGTGATCATCTCTAACTCAAGTCTTGTTATAACCCAATCAATGAAAAATCTTGTAGAAACCCCAAAGAAACCCATTTATGATTAAAAGGAACATTGATCATTGGAATATGATTCTAGTTATTCACCATAACCTTGTTTTGATTTCAGTAATAAATAGATAGTTAAATAATACCATCTGCCATCTTGGAGAACAATAAAGTTCCACCCCATAGTTAAGTACATGTCCTTAAAAATCCATTTATCTCAAAGTCCTCGAGTTGTACCATGATATCATTTAGATTGTATGGTGCTATATGATAAGGGGGTATTGAAACAGGCTATGCTAATCCAATAATCTCAATCTCAAGGTTATATCCACTATCAGGGGTGTCCTATAGTGTCTTATATAAGGACTTTCTGAAAGATATCTACACCTAGAGGAAATTTTTAGGGTTTTATTTTTGATCCTTTCAAGATATCTAACACAAAAATATATGTTGTGATCCACCCAATATTACTCAAGTCTAGTCTAACTTTTAACCCAATTATCACTCTTTATTTATCATAGAAATATATCACTATGATGATGTGAACAAAATCACATTCAAATGATAATAGTCATGTTGATCTCAGAATTTGGTCATCCAATCCATGTTGAGAACCACATTGAAGGTCATCATCTCTGGAATCATAAACTCCAAAAGATCTATATAGCTGGTGAGTGATATGGGACACTCTTTCCATCACTGATTAGAACCCACATTCAATACCAATGGTTTGTTAAGGTAGAATAACATAGAATATAACATGTTCTATATGTCAATTCCATCTACTCCTTGTATTGAAATGGAATAATGGAAAACACCATTATCGAAAAAATAAGTACATAAATTGGATGTAATCAAGGATATAAGTTAAATTTTAAATGACCAATCTTTGTCATCTGATGGAACCCGGTCCACTAAAATGGCCCACTTTCATTCCCAATGGTGTGTCGAGGGTGACTAACATAGAATATAACATGATCAGTAGGTCAATTCAAACTACTACTTCTATTGAAATAAATGAATGGAAAGCACCATTATTGAACAAAAAAGTAGATAATGTGGATGTGATCAAGAATGTACCACAAATAGTAGATGGTCAATATCTATCATCTACAATAACTTTTTCAACTATTTAAACTCCTTCAATCTCTTCTCTAGGGCCATATCCCTATGTCACCATTATTTTGGAAGTTTTCATCCAATTATATGTCCCTCCACTACCATATTTATATGATAACCTAGTTCAACATTGATATCCCTTCTTGAAAATAATCAATGATGAATATACTTATAATAATTCCAAAACACCACAGATGTATTTCTATAATAAAATATATAATTCCCCCTTATCATGAGATTTCAGAACCTCTTAGAATCATATCCCATAGACTATATTGAATAAGACCATCTTTGACATGGCCATATTCTACCCTACCACAGTTAACTCACCTTCCACTTCCTACTACCAAAAGATACTTCCACGATAATGAGTGAATGTTTTATCATAGACCCATTATAGGCCAAATGTAATCATGATACAATTTCCTCTTTACAACCCTTCTCAAAATTTAGGGCCTTTTGAAGCACCTATGAGTATGTCATCAGTTCAATTCCCATAACCTAATGTATATGCTTTAGAAAAAGGAATATCTAAAAATTCCAATCCATTTGTGACTTGTTACCTTCAAAAAAAGACCAACTATTATTAACTCCTTGAACTAAGAAGGGTATGTTGAGACAATCATAAAACCCTACCATAACTCCATGAACTCCTAATAATGGTTTGGATTCATAATATTAAGAATGTATTTGTCATGAAACAACTTCTTATTCATCATCCAAGTAGGAACCACTCCTCTCACAGTTTTATTAACGGTATTCCACCTTCACATGGAGTGTACATGGAAAATAATAGTCTTTAGAATCACTTGACCTTCCCCATGATTATATAACTTCTTGAAAATTATATCAATAAATTCTATACAATCAGTAGCATCTAATGGGTCACTAATACCTAGGAATGTTGGAGGATACTAGATTTGTAAATCATGATCATATTTTTTAAGGGTCCTTTGTGTAGACATTCCTTGAATAGGAACTATCCAAAAGATCCCAAAATTATAAACCTATATAGCCTATCTCATTTTTTTACTATATGATCATGATGAGGTATATCATCCTACACCATGGCTGGTTGCATGGGAACAATTGGGGATTCCATAGATGTCAATCCCATAAAATGTATTTGAGGTAGAATCTATGTACATTGAAATAAATTAGAAACATAACAAGTCCTAACCATAATATTGGATCATGAACGTTCCTTCTTAAGAGTATACCCTCAACCCAAGGTAAAAAAATTATAGTACTAACGTTAGTCTCCATTCCTGCACATTAGTCACAGCAGTTATATATATACTATCAACATAGGATTCCTAGTTCACCTAATTAATTCCATTAAAAATTTATCATACTACTACGTAATCCCAGATTTGTCACAAAATTAGAAAAACTATCCCAAACTAATAGAAAAATTTAAGTAAATTTATTGATGAAATAATATGTTGTACAAAAAAATGTATATACATGGAATTTAAACATATCTCACTATTCCTGATTCATGAATATACCTTAAATATCATATATCATTTTTAAATATCAATTTAATTACACAAGGTGAAGTTAACAAATGGAAATAATAATCCAATCTATAGAAACCTAGAGGTCCATTACACATGTGTTGGTTAGAAATATGGAATGTCCCCTTCATGAGTCCAACACATTTATCTCCTTTATACCACATTAATTTAAAGTCAATAAAATATGAAAATGAATACATTGATACCATTTTGTAACACCATGATCTGAACCATCAGGTCCAATCAAGAGGGTCACATGACCTCATGTGCACATACCCAAACATAAGAGGTTGTTGATTGGTAGAAAAGCTTTATTCCCATCAGTGGGAAGACTATACCCTTAGTATCATTACATCGAGAAGATAATAATAATAAAATATAATAAAAATCATAGTAAATTGTGATGAGACGAAAATATAGTTTACAAGTCATACAAGATATAATGGAATCCCAATGTTGTATGATAAACCAAACAATAGAAGATGGCGGTAATAAATAAATTAAAAGTGGGTATTTCAAAGTCTATCTCAATCCTTTTCAAGATACATAATCATATACCTATCCATTAACCATATGAACTTTTTAATTTTCTAGGTCTCTCGTCAATAAATATATAATTTCAATGAAATAACCATGTAGGGTGCGATTACAAGACTCAGTATGACACCTCTAATGGATAATTACCATTTAATGAAAATATATATAACATTATATTTCACAATATAAGTAATTTCTCAAATAAACATAATATAATATATGTTTTGGGACATCATTAAATGACTAATCCACTCCAATTTTGGTTTCATTAGGAACATCAAACATTCTACTATGTCAATCCCTTGGCATCAGTCCTTTTAATCCTTCATGGCCCAATAAGCATGATTTCATAAAAATATCTTCTAGTTGCACACATATGGACATCCTTATATAGTGATATCCATTCTCACCCTTGTGTATATTTGGACTATGTTGGGTTTCATAACCATAAACTTATGCACATACATCTATGGGGATAGCCCCGCCCTCTTTTAAGGACATTTTTTCCATCTCGCACCAAAATCAAGGATCTACCTGATAATCTCGATACCAAAATCATTGTTTGTAGGATACATAGCATAATGAGATATAATTTTTATAGAAATAAATAATATATCATGCTAATATGAAGCATCTGGTTCCAAAAATAATCACATGGTTTTAATTAAGAAAAACAAATTTCCACTCATGCATGCACTTTGTACTGATAAAAATCATCGGATAATTAAGAATAAACAACATATCATGTCTACATCATATATGTGGACAAAAATGGTAAAAAACTTCTTACATCATGGTTATCAGATCAACCTAAAGGGAATTTTAAGATGTCATCATCTAAACCACATTATCACACCAACTAAAACATGATCACCCATTAAGGACTCTTAGACCCTATTCCAATAGAATGTGTCTAGGTCCCAAAATAATGGATAAAAGAGAACATGCCAAAGGGTTGAACTAAATATTAACTAAGGTTCATTTTCATCAACAGGGCCCCAATGTTGTTTGTAATATGGGAGATGGAAAGATGTCTGCAAAAATGAAAATCTCTAAAATGAAAGGAAGGATGTTATAGTATGGAGGTGTATAGAAAACCACCACCATGGTTTAGAGGTTCACTAAGAGAGACCACCATATGGGAAGTTGGAACACCATAGTTTAGAGTGTCACTATATGAATAGACCATGGTATAGAATGGGGAAATTCAGAATGGTAAAACATAAATAATGTCTAATGTGGTGTAGGAAAATCATTTTTTCCCAGCACATCACGTGAACTCAAACCATTGGGAAATATGTACAATCAGAACAGCATGGAGTCGGGTTTTCAGGACATTGGAGATCTAGAATTATGTCAAACAGGGGAGGGTTAATAAATATTTATCGTGTTTTATCCACATTGAGAAATTATTAATAATCCATCATATAAATCCTTCTTCATTTCTGATACAGATTCCCTGAATGAATTCCAAAATGGAATCATTTGTAACCGTAACTCCCGAAGACCAATAGGCTGGACCAGAAATCTACAACTAATGAATGGTAAATCTATATAGTCTTATCCAAGATTCCATAAATTACCCTCCTTTAATTAGTCATCCATGATCAAGTTTATGGTGAAACCTATTTCGAACATCACCATTATAGTGTGACCCCTTATGTTATGACATGGTCTTGATTATATACTAGGACTATGTCGAATCTATATAGACCATGACATGGTACCCTTATTTTGGAAGTTATCTTTCCAAAAGAACACATAATCCTTGAAAAGCATCACAAAATTCCTCAATAATTTTTAAAAACATCATATCAAAATAGAATAAAGGCGATGGTGTGGAAGACAAAACATTTATTTAAGAAAAAACTATTTTTATGGTTTTACATATTGAATCGAGGAGCAAAAGTCTCCCTTATAGTTCCTGTTTCATTAAAAATGGATGGAATTTATCCTCCATAGGGTTATCCTATGATGAATTCCAATTCAAACTCAATATCCTAGATGTCGAATTTTTTCCATTTTAAATTTTTTTATTATGTGGTATATGCATGTATCCCCCCCTTTATATTTATTTTTATTTAACATAATCATCAATTTCCATCTCATTTTAACTCAACATCTATTTATTACTTATTTAGTTTGAATTTTAATTATAATTTTTTTGCCACCATATATTCTATTCTTTTGGTTTTACTATTTTTATTTATAATCTTCTATTGTGATCTATCTGATCTATGATTGCACAGTCTCCCCATGGACACACCCTAGGACTTCATTGTTAGTCAGTAGCCTATGGAATTCAGGGAGGCACATTTGATGCCTTGTGGAATGCCATCTAGGGGAACCCTTAAGTGGAACATAGGGTGGGATTCTGCAAAGTGGAATCAATGCCTTTTAGCTTTTGTCTAACTATTTGGGTTTAAATAGGAGACTAGGACATTGGAATTTCATAATGATCATGTTAATGGGAGTATCTGCTCCACGTATAAGGGAAACCCAAATTACCTAGGATGGATAAATGTTGTTAGTTCATATGTTGTTATGGTTTCACATGATTTCACCATTGGAAGACACACAAATCTTAAGCTTTTATTAATTTTGATATTATTTAAATAGGTTGTTTATCCCTATCCTGATGATATGAGGGAACAATGAATCATCTATCCTACTAGTAATAATAGGACAAAAAATTCCATGTATTATTCAATGTCATATCCAAATTCTACATGCAATTCTATTTTTGAAGATATTTTTTCTCTCTCTTGATTGTTATGCATTTTAGTATTTAGTTTTTGTATATATAAAAATGTGATGCTATTCATTATAGGACCAAAGAAACACAATTGGAATCTAAATCATCTTCCTGGACCTAATAGTCTTCGACAAAATAGGTTAAAGAACATTACTTAAGCTGTAAAATTGTGTCATGTTGATCCATGGATGATATGTCACTTGAACTAGAATGTGTTATGGTAAAGATTAAGTGGATTCCACCTTTCAATTTACAACGTGTATGGGACCCTATAAATTTTTAGTGGTGACCCATCAAATTAAACCCCTTAAATTTTCTTAAATACATTAAAAAATGTAAATGAATATATTCCATAAAATCGATTTGACACCTTAATCATTTACTACAAGACCTTGACCCCGACCCGAACAAAGTAGTGGGCGGTAGTCCACATCTTCTATAATCAATATGGGATTTTCTAATCACCAAGACCTAGACCCTTGAGCATGATTTGGGTTTCAATGTGCGTCAAGGTAGGCTTGTACATTACCTTCCTTATCACTTTCCAAATATATTATAAATCCTCTATGAGGAATATTCTCGGAATTTGTAGATATAAGCCACTATGATGACCTCATGTTGTATTCCTATGAATTGGAGATGATCATACTCCTGGGGTGGGCCTTGAGCCCCCAATGATACCTCTTGTAGTGCCACCTGAGGAACTGTAGAAATAGTCGGTGCCCTAGACCCAACTATGTAGTACTTTTTGATTACCATATCATGTGCACAACTAGTTTTGCATGATGTTATCTTACCATTATAGTGCATACTTTTCTTCATCCACTATAATAATGGTAATGTTCAAAGGTTAATTGTTGTGTCGAGAGGTTATAGAAGATCCCAGGCTATAATGAGAACCTCGGGATACAATGACATTGATCTTGAATATATGTTCTATAGTCTAGATACATCATACTGACTAGACAGAGTTGATGTCTGACTTTCAGGTGTCAGGGGATCAAAATCTTTGATACTTCTTCTCATTAGTTCACACTTGGAGATCACTAGAAGTGAGATCATGAGAACATGCCCATCAATAGGAACACCACATGTATTGGGTGTCATTGGTTGTTCCTATCTCTAGATATTTGTATTGGTCTCCTGACTTCAAACCATTACCAATGTGTATCATTTGATTGTGTACTTTGATAAAAGACGAAAACCATGGCAGTGACGTCGTGGAGAGGTAGTTTGTGTTGGGTGCATCATTGGTGGTATGACATTGGTTGAATGGTTAAAAAAGGATTTGTCGCTTCCATGTTCAAGAAGTTGTATATCTCAGGCATGATTGATCGGGATGGTTCCGCCTTCATAAGTATTTGTCCAAAGAAGTTAAAAATAAAAATCCATCCGAATGTATCAACAAATAATAAAGCAAGATAAGGACGATGACACAAGAGTGCGTCATGCTTTATGAGATATTTAATGACAAAGGGATAATAGAACATAGTCAGTGTTCATAGGATGGTAGTCATTCCTCTGACTATTCTTATCTATTTAGGGGCCATGATGTGTTGCTAGACTCCGCTCTTGGTCTGTTGATTTTATTAACTACTATCAAGATAAGGGCCTAGAGGGTCACACACAATACCGTATTCAAGAATCCGCCATATTCAGTTGAATATCCATATTGACATAGTGGGACCTGCCACGAGGTCTGAGTGTTATCCAAGTTATCAATCATCGATGAATTAAATAAATTCATTAATATTCATGTTATGAATATTTGGGATTGAATTTATTTAATGTATTTATGAGATTAGTAAATACGAGAAAAATATTAATCGAACGAATATTGTTTTAATATTCAAGGTTTGTTTAATATAAAGCGGTATAGCGAGTCAAGTTAAATGGATTGGATTTTATCACATAATATATTTCATATATATTACAAGTATGTGATAAAAATAATAAATTATATTTGTGTAGTTATGTTTGTCAAAATTATTTATTTTGTGAAAGTTGAAATAAACGGGGGTCGGGGAACCCTACCAGGTATATACCAACATCTCTATAAATAAGAGAGTATGATATCTCTCTTTGGTGTGAAAATCACTATTGATTCATTTATGGAATGAAAATTGACAGCCTCTCTCTCCTCCTTCTTCCTAGAGAGAGAAGCTGATGATCCAGGAGTTTGGATCAAGTTCTTCCTCAAGCATCGAATAGATCTCGATGTGGTGATCATCAGGACGTCAAAAGCTTCGTCGGATCGCCACGCTAGCACCCGGAGTTTGACGATCGACGTTCCAGCTGATTTTTGGAGCGCATGTGGATGAACTATGGGGATCCTGCTTTTGATCCTTCAGAGACAATCGCTATCGACTAGTTGAAGTCAACCGTGCCATCAGATTTGAAAAGGGTACGTTTTCATTTTAATTTTTGCTCTTTACAATCTACGTGAGACCCTCAGGCCTCTATGGGGCTTGGATCGTCGATGACGACAAGTTCCGTCATCCCGCCACTGAAAAATTTAAAATCCTTGGCCCACAGGCTTCCATTGTAGGCCCCAGAAATCTAATAGTAGTATTAATAGGATCACATAAATTTTCTGATCCAAATAAAATTAATTTGCATAAAATTAAGTATAGGGTTCAAAAATGGTCTCATCGGTTTAAACCGTGCGCCGATCCGATCTCGAACGGTCACGTTATGTGTAGTTTAGTTTTTCAGATTTGATCGAAGGTGCAGTTTGATCTCGAGTTCAATTTTTATTTCATCTTGGTGAACCGATTAAGCTTCAATCATTTCATCTGAAATAAGTTAAATTGTGAAAATTATAAATTTTATAATTTAGTAATTTTTATATTAATATTTTGATTATAATTATATAATAATAATAAATTATTATTTTATTATAATAAATTTATTATTATTAAAATTAAAGGCAATTAGTTAGCCTTTTGAATTTTTTTGGGTGAATTGACTCAAAATGGGTGGAAGAAGACTTCAAAAAAAATAAAAAAAAGGGAAAACAAAGACTTCAAAAGAAGTCTTAAATTAAAAAAAATAGGAGAATGCAAGGGGTCTGAGCAGACCTATCCTCCACGCATGGTGCAGCCCTACGCCCTCCACCATCCCCTCTCCCCACGTCATGAATCGGCACACCAGAGGGCAGAGCACCAGGCCCCGTCCGCGGCCGCACCCCGCCTCCTCAGCCGACCCTGCCGCTAGACTCCCCTTCCCGATCGGGCTCCAACATCGCCAGCCAAGCAGTCTGCTGGCCTCCAGCATGCCGCAACGCCTGCACCACAAGGATATAGCCGCCTCCCCTCCCTAGCATGCCTGCAACAGATCCTACCGGAGATGCACCCTAGCCGGCTCCTCAACCTAGCCCGCGCCCTAGGCACCCTGTAGTAGTGAGCCACGGTGCGGACGCTACCGCCTCCCACCTGAGTGTTGACCTGTCTCCTAACCTCGTCCGCAGTGGGCCGGCACCACCCACACCGGCCTCCGGCCGTCTTCCCCAGAGCCACTGCGTGGCACCGCAGTAGGCCCTGCATGGCGCTACCCAATGGGCGCAGGCCCCTTCCTGGTCGGCACTACTCACCAGTGCACTCGAGCAACCCCCCTGCTCTTTCCCCAGCGGCAGCATTGCCCAAGGCCACCGCCTTCAGGTCCGGGCCCCCCTTTGGAACGGTGCACCCCGCAACACCCTACACAACCGCATCCCTTGTTCTAGGTTACCGCCAGTGCACCTATAGTGACCACCCTCGTAGCTGTCCCGTAGCATCCTCGCACAGGCTGCCCGGACGCCTTGACCAAGTCGGATCCCAGACGGGCACCACTTTTGGATAGGGCGCAGGAGCTCCGCACTTCACCGTCACCATCGGTCAAGAACCGAGAGGTATATTTATGCCTGTAAGTCTTAATATATATTAAATGTTGGACCCAAAGATGTCCGGGCAGACCCACCCAACCCAGAACAGGTTTGGGCGGTTCGGCCCAGCCCAGTTTGGCCATGGCATGGCCCTGTGCGGGTTTGCCCCGGCCCGCATAGACCATGCAGCAGTGTTTTCGGGGATCGACCACTTTAAATTTATCATGATTAATTAATTTTATTAATTTTAATTTAGTTTATAAATTAAATTAATTAAAATTAATTTTTATTAATTATTTTAATACCCGGAAAAAATTTAATTCAATTTAATTATTAAATTTAATTATGTTCAATTAAGTTAATTTGGAATTAAAATTAAACTAATCAGCAGACTGATGATTAATTAAATTGTTTGAATTTAGTAATTAATTTAATTTAATTAAATAAATCCTCATACTTGATTAATTCATTTTAATGTTTTCACACTTTATTTTACCCGCCTACTAGTCTTGAGCATCGAACTGTGTATGTTTCCTTTTATTTATTTGATTATTTAAATGTGTCTGATGATTGTAATTAACTAAATAGATGATCTATGCATCGTCTTTATTTTTCGGTTAAAATGTATAGGGGCATGTGCGCCCAATTTACATGATGTACATTTATACCCGAGTCCCCCTCGCTTGTGCACGAGTATTATTGTACTTCGGATGAAGATTGCGAGCGACGTTGACCCTGTCAGGACAAGGCGGTGCTCCAAAATGTGACGTGGACCCCGCCAAGACATAGTGATGTTCCAGATGTGAAGCGGACATACATGACAGGGAAAGCTGCATCCAGAGTCAAGCATACGACTCAGGTACGATACGCTTAGGTCGTTTATATGCTCAAGACCAGTTGGGTAGTAGTTTACCTTTATGAATATATTTATTATTTTATGCATTTTAGAACAGCGGGTAAATACCTAAAATAATAGATAATAAAATGCATAAAGATGTGGAGTATGTTTTTCTAAGTTTAGTTGTGAGTGCGAAAACATAGATGAACATGTTTAATATAAATGGATTACATTCTTCGATGGATAAAACCAATAAAAACCTCAAAGAAAATATTAAGTCACAAACAGCCTTCCATAATTCAAGATTGAACAAAACCGTGTGTTCGAGGTGTCGGTCATGCCGTAGTTGAGGGTTACATTTACTACCGGGGAGTTCTTATTCTTGTGGTGGGTCGACTTAACTAAAATTACAGCAATGAAATAGCCTTAGCTAGCTTTTTGTAATTTTACAGGCAAGCGTTGAGTAAATTAATAAATGATTTTTGAAGCTGGGACTTCACTCAACAGATCAAGGAACCACGAGTTAATGCGGTTGGCCAGAAAAAAGCATACCTTTGACCTCCCTAGTTGTGGAATGTCCATAACATGTAGACTATGAGGGATTTTCAGGGATCCTTCCCACTAGAATACTCAAGAGTATTCCAATTCTTGTACTGAGGGTTCCTAGAATTTGAAAATTTAGTGGGAGACATTTAATGATAATATTAATCAATTATGTCTAAACTGTTAAACACATAAAATTACAATCATCTAATATATATAATGTCAAGAAATAACACAATAAAACTTTGATAAATATTAGACAATGTCAATGTCCAAATGAGCACAAAATTCCAAGTGTAGTATAGGCTCTTGCGCGTATTACAACTATATAAGAAATTCCAAGTGCTTATGTCCCAAACTGTTAATCCACCTTAAGAAGTGAGGGTGTAAAACTGCTTACAGGAGACTCATGTGTCAAGCATATGATGTATCTGTCATAATTTTATCATCAAAGTCAGATGTCAGTTTCGATCGCTACATTAAGACTTGGATGATGATCACATGTACTCTCATTTCCAAGATCCTTTCGAAGAGAAAGTGAAACATTATTTGAATGTGATGATTGCACTTGGATTATGTAAACTGAAAGAAAATTCACAATTTTTCAAGTCATCCCATTCTTATACCTTTTACACCCAATTACTCTTGTTTCGTTTAAGGTAAAAATGAACGGTATAGATTATGTTCTTTATTAAATTTAAGGTAACATTCACCTGGTAATAAGAATATTGGACATAATGCCATATTTTATTCTTATGGAGAATATATTGAATGACAAGGTGAAAAGGATTATGGAAAGTTACACCAAAGTAACCGTCGTAATGTCTTTACATGATAAATGGTTGGTTATTTAACAGGAGGTTATTTGCATCACATAATGAAATTAATTCATGGATGTTTAAAAACTGAAATACAAGAAGCAAGTACATGCTTCTCATTCAGTTTATATTCATCAAGTATGTTAATATTTCAAACATACATCTTGGGTATTGAATATAATATTCCAATAACATATGTATTTAAATACAGTAACCATTTATGTAGAGAAACATTACTAGAAGTAAAGTGTATTCTCCACGAAACTGAGAAAGGGTGATTCCTAAGTCAGCGGTGAGAAACACATAACTTCTAATTTCTAATTGATTGATTCAAATTGAACAAGTTGTAGAGTATAACCAAAAACATTTATCTCTTATTCCCATTCGAACATGATGAGACATTATTCCATGTTTTGCAATAAATTTTGTTTATGAAAACATACTCAACAAATAGTTCACTGCTACTTGAATCAACGACAATACATGATGAATATAAAATTTAAGACCTACCCAGATGTGGAAAATTGATTCTTGGTCAATTAAAACTAAAAGTGAACGTCAACTATATACCTTGTATTGTATTTAGGCTTGGCAAATCTAAACACCTTTGCTACTATTGAGATCCTTAGTATAGACAAAGAAACCTTTAGAAATAAAGGTATGCCACAAATCATTCCGAGGTTAGTTCAAAAAGACAGTGTGAACTATTACAAAGAAAGAAAGAGGTAAAGATACATCATAAGTTTCCTTTAAGTCATTAAGGAATAGTGAAGTATATGTTTGGTAAGAAGAAATGAGTTTCTTCGGATTGACATGCCGAATAATATCCTAACCAAACAATCATCGATCATGATAATAAAGCATGGAGTAATTCCTATATGCATGTTACCTTATCAACATCACCATATTGATGTTAATAATGAGGATTGATGACGAGTCTAACATATTAACATTGATTAAAAAAATGTAGCATGGACCAATTCCTAAACTCACATTTTATACATCGACGTTGTGACATAAGCTGTATCAATGTTATAACCTGTAGAAACTGTCATTATATTTCATGATGTTCTTTGAAAATAATGGCTTAAACCCATAACCAATATTCCAACTATAAAGACAAATGTATATCATACAAGTCATAGTATTATGGAAAATCCATTATGTCATAGGACATGTTTAGATGCAAAGTGTTTGTTAGGATTTAAACAAACATGCATCAAGTTAAACACATTGTGCATTTGAGGTAATTATCCTAATAGCTGCTTAAGATATTACATGTATCCCTACGATAGAAAAGATGTAATCAAGTATTAGACTACATTTCTATACAAGGGTGCACAACTCTATTAGAGATAGTGGGAGTTGAATTGACATAGACTTAGTCAATTCTTGAGAGGCAAAAATGGTTGGAATAAGGAACAAGATCCACAAGTACATATGGAATAGGCATGTTCCCGAGACACATACTGTGTAGGAAGAATGAAACCATGGTGATGGTTTTATATTCCCTGCAGCTAGTGATAAATTATTCATTAAGAATAATAAATCCTACAAGTAAGAAGTGTATGGAAACAAGCTATGATTGACAAGATCAACTAAAATTCAATAATGGATTCCATGTATCAAATTGAAAAGAGGATTATAAATTGAATACTTCGGTGGGTATTCAAATTAAATGATACATTGATGGTACAAATACTGAACCAATAAGTCCTGATTGGTTATACCAAGTCGGTAGACCTATATCTATTAGAATTTTACTTGTCATGGATGAAATTCTATGATCAATTTATTGGTCATTGGATTCCAAGATCATCTTTCATGTAAG